>QVAJ01000072.1:1155030-1240495 GCA_003546035.1 Mixornis gularis
AAAAACAAAAAAAAAAAAAAAAAATGCTGAAGGGACAAATCCCTGGAGCTGCTTTCATGAGACAGACAGCCCAGCAGAAACCTGTACTGTAAATTATTGAGTTTCTTCTCAGGGCCCAATTAAGCACTGATCCTAAATACTTAAAATTAAATGAAAAATTAAAACCCAGTCTTGAAGAAGTGAAAACAAAATACAGTAGATATCTTCCCCCTTATTTTGTCTTGATGCATAAGTTATTGTTCCAGTCAGGTCTGCTAGGTACTTACCATTGCATTTGGTGTTTCTGATTCATGAGCACCAGCACAGAAAACACTCACAGCTGATTCTACCAGCATAAGCCCATTCACAARAGGGTTTGATGGCCCCATTTTTTATGACATCTTGCTACAGGTACAGACTTTTTCCGTAACTTTCCCATCTCACTCTATGTAATTTGAAGCCATCATTCAGAAATCAAGGTTTCATCTTAGTGTTAATAGCTRAAGTACATTTCTGCTCCAGCACTTCCTTAGTGGCTCTTATCTACCWTTTAACATCAAGGTGGCAGTCAAGCTTTCCCACAAGTTCTATGGGAAGACAAATTCTTTTCCATGGAAAAATCTGGAAGAGACTTTTTCAGATTGACATTAGAGGGTTTTTTTTATTGTTGTTGTTGTTTTTTAATTTTATTTTTTGTTTAGTTTTTTTTCTTGTTTGTTTGGGTGTTTTTTGGTGTTTTGTTTGGTTTTGGTTGGTTGGGGTTTTTGGCTATGGTTGTATCCCTTTGCTTCTGAGACCTGCTGCAATTAAGTATAGTTGAGTATTCATACTCTCCTTTGCCTCTTAAACCTGGCAGAATATCTAGATGAATAATTTTAGGTCTCTTTTGAACCACAGTTTGAAAATAAACAAGCTATGAAAGCCAGTAGTCTTCTATAGTGTCTTTGCAATACAGCCAAAAGTATAATTTAATTCTATTTATCTGACTCATTAAACCCAACTTTGAATGAAAAATATATATATATATGCACATATAAATTATTCCAAACAATATTTATTACTCTTGTCACATTTTCTTTCCAGATATGACACCTGCAATGAGATACTGTTGAGTCCTACTTGCTTTTAGAGAAGATGTTCCCAAAATAAGCAGCTAAAATCAGTAAGGGACACAGGAACCTAAATTCCAAATTATAAATTTTCTTTACTAGTGAGATAACAGCTAGGCAGAAACTCAAGCAGACCGAAATGGCCAGGGCATTAATTATTTGAGAAGTGTGTGTTTTGTCATGGTGGTAATTATTTTTGTTAGCCTGATGTAGTTGGAGTCTTTTTCCTTGATGTCGTGCTGATGGTTCTTCCTGTGAATTGTTTTTTAACATGAAAATTTCCTCTTTTTTTGGTAAGATAATTGCAGGATCTATAGCTATACATCTCTGTGGAGCCTGTTGGCTGCAGTTATACCTTAGCTTGGTTTTAAACAACATTTGAAAAAGGGAAGAGACTGCTTGAGAAATTATCTTAAATATTGGGTCTTCCCTTTGTCAGTCTCCAGCAGTGAACACTGCAGAACAGCAGCAGGTTGCAGAATGCAGATAATGCAGAAACCAAATGCACTTTGTGCTATTTTGCTGTAATCCTATTAAGAGCAAACTGCAGGGCAAAAGAACAATGTAGGTGGCATTATACCAGATGCTTTTGTCCCCTGCTGGAAGAATGTAATTTTATAGTGTATCTCTTATCAATTTAGTAAAAGAAATAGTTTTTTTCTGTCCAGATATAGAACAGGTTTAGTGCTCCAAACCAATATTTAAATTTACTTAGTAATATCACAATTTTCTGGATAGAAGGAAAATCTAAGTCAACCTTTCATAATTGTTAATGAAGTTCTGTCATTCTACCAAGTAGGGAGGAATTCTCTARGTCCAGGTGTTAGCKCAGTGCTGGGACTAGCCAGAGTTGWACACAAATCCCTTTCTCCTGGGAGCTGGTAGGCTAAAATTGGTAATGATTGTCTTTTTCTGTGAATCCAGAAGATGGTGAGTAACTGGGAGTTTCAACTTACTCTAAACTCTATGTTTCTGCAGACAAATCACATCATAATGCTACTTGCAATTTACTGTCAAAACAGGTAAGTTCAAAGTTAAACATGGGCAAATTAATTAGTGCACTGCACTGCTTTTCCACACCTTTGAGATGCCTTTTCCACATCTTTGAGATRCCTACATCAGATAGTAACCGGTGGAGGATGGGAGCCAGCAGCACTAAGAGGACAAAGATGTGGAAGCCAATCAGGGGCATGGAACTGGCTGGAAATTTCAGCTTCAAAAACCCTGCCCTTAGATCCATACGTATTTGAGGTGGTTTCACTATTACACTGAAACTGAGAAGCATTTATAACTACTGGAACAGGGACTTTTGTCCTCTCTGAGCTCCAGAGGAAGAAACCTGAAGCTAATAGGGTGACAGGCCATTTGCTCTGAGGATCCAGCTGGAAGGGGAAAGGAGGCACTGCTCTTGCACCTGCTGTCTAATGGCCTCCTGTGCAGACAATGAAGAGAGAAAGGCAGTTTAGTGTGCTGCTAAGAAATGGCTCAAAACCATTGAAATAATTTTGATCTGTCAAAAGCTCAACAGATCTCTGTTGCATCTTGTGTCTGAATTTCAGCTGATAGCACTGTGCTCTGAAGTCTTCACATAGCTGGAGCTGGTCTGTCATTTGGAAATTCGCTTGTAATTTAAGACTTACAGGGCAGGGAGGCCTCACAAAAGATTTCATGTGAACAGAAGCAGTGAGCACAATGCACCCACTGGCATAATGCAATTATCAGAATTTCAGTGACATTTGAAATAGTGGTTTTAGGCACCATCTTGTCACATTTAAGGTCTTCTGTCACAGGTGTTATGCCCCCAAAGAAGCAGGAAAAGCCATTGGAAAAGCCATTGGAAAAGTCTCATTAACTAAAATAAAAAAAAAAAAAAAAAGGAAAAAAAGAAAGAAAAGAAAGAAAAGAAAAGAGGAAGGAAAGTTGAAACCACTTTTAGCAGGGTTCTTTTATATCACCACAATAATTAGGAGCAGCAGAAAACTGACAGATTAATGTGACAGCACACTGGAAAGGAAAGAGGCAATTCAGTTGGATCATTGAATCAGTGCTTACTGCCTCAAATACCTTATCATTTAAASCAGTGTGTAAACTACTTYTGGCATCAGCAGAAGGAAATTTCAYGGCAATTTCTTTAGTAGCAACTAAAAGCTGAACCGTCACTGGCTCTTAGCAGTAAGTCACACAAGAAACCACAAAACAGGTTTGTTCAATGATAATGCTAGGAAGACTATGCTAGCACAATAGCAGAATAATTCAAAATCTATCTCGATTTGGTTCTCAAATCTGCTTCATCTTCAAAAATTCTGTTCAAACTTGATCACCACATTACAGAACTCTCTYATTAATACAGCGATTATTTATGCTTGTTTTTCTAAATGATTTTACTAAATTGACAAATATGGCAAATACTAAGGTGGGCTATGAAATTTGAAAATGTATGCTTTGTTSCATACATGTCCTTTATAGAGAAAAATATCACTCATTCCATTTTACTTCCAAGTTTTCCAGAGCAGAGGGCCATGCCACTACAATTCCCAGCTAAAAAGTTTTTCCAGGAGTAACTTAGCAGGCAGCAAATCCTGTTTGGAAGYCCCCAGTCCCCTCTGCTTAGAAAAGTTTATTAGAGTGGACAAGGAGTCACAGTTAGATACCTATTGCTGCCATTGGAAGGATTGAGGCTTGGGTTGGAAGAAAAGACCCTGTTTCCTATAGACAGGAAATTTCTGCTTTTCATACGCATCTTTTCATATTAGAAAAGCCAAGAAATGAAAACACTATAAATTTCGTAATTTTGTTGCTGCTTATAGCATGTGGTATTATCATGCAACTCCCTGTKGTAAGCATTCTCATGCCATTTTTTMAAAWYTGCCATACATCARATAACCYAGATATGTACTCAGATATATTGATCAGGCAGTATGTAACTGGCATGTCTTTACCAAATCACTTCTCAAAAATTGTTAAAACTGCACTGAAAAATTTCCTGACAAACAGCCAGGTTTGCCAATCTCCAGATTTTATTGTGTGTATCAGAACGTTGTTTTTCTTAAATATTAGGTAATATAAGACCTTTGAGCACAAGGGTAACTTCTTTCCCCTTTAAATTAAATAATGGGAAGTTTTTGATTTATCTGCAATCAATTCTATCAGCTAGTTGAAGGAAATAGATTGTCATCAAAGTGTGCACCATGGAAATGCAGAAAGAAAGAAAAGCACTTTCAAAACATTTTTCTGTTTCAGGGARCGTTTCAAGGCAGACACTGATTTGRCTATTGAAAGTTTTCTGTGGCAGTAATGGATTACTTTATTTCTTATTTATGCACGCACACCTTGAGTCTCCTCTGGAGATACCAATATTGCATGATAGGACCGTGTTCAGACCTCAAAGTTAAATAAAACCTACTGGTTTTAAGATCAAATGTGCCAGCTGGGGTCCAGAGACACTTTGGACCAAATTAAAAAAAAAACCAAAAAACTAATTTTGTTTTGAATGTTAAGAATGGACTTCAACTCAAACAATCTCACAGAAATCGTCATTCCTGCTTTCTGAGCCCAGAASTGGAACTAGCTTAGACATGCTGCACTGTATACTCCAGAGCTTCCTATGCTGATGTCAAAGGCTAAGGATGTCAAAAAGCAAAGGATGAAGTTGGGTTTGCAATGGACCCCAGGGAAAGAYAGAGCCTTAACCTAGATGGAATGGAAGAATCCTTCACTGGCCCATCATATTTGGGGGCACCTGAACAAGGCTTTGGGCCTCTGTTTTACCTATTAGTTTGCACACCTTTGTTTGGTTTTGAAGGCATATGTACATGTATTCTTATAGCTAAACTTCCTGTTGAAAAAATAAAATTGACCTAAGGCAAATACTTCATGGCACTTGAAAAAAACTGAAACTTGAGTATAGCTCAGCTTTTGATTCATTGTGACAGCAAGAAACAAATTACCATTTTTGTATGTCATTACCAAAACATCTATTTTGCATGAACAAACTAATACAGCAATGTCAATGACTGCACAATTAACTACTGCTGAGCATGTTCCATGSTGCTTCTCCTTTACATAGAAAAGGATTCATGGTCTTTGCTAGATTTCTTCTGCATGCTTTACTGGTTTAGGTACAGAATATGAGTTTACGCTAATTTTAAACAGTATTACTAAAAAGAGTATGGATTACATGTAGAGAGGAGTTTATCTTTGTTTAAAATAACCTCATTTAAATTTGATTCCTAGGCAGCTTCAGCTAAACTGAAAGAAGTCCAATTTAAAATGATTAGTTTTCAATTGTTTAAAATCATATGTCAAATTGATCACTACTATATTTTACAAAAACAAACACTCAAGCCAGATTTTCCTGTGCCCTACATCTAGCATGGATAATTTAGCTTGATACTTGAAGCACTGGTGTTCAGTGCTGCCAGTAGTTTACAAGRGAATGTTCACTTTGTGTGGCTGTAATTACCCACTTAAAGTAGAGCTCCATTCCTTTCACCATCTGTGATCAGATTCACAAATCAAAGTCTGTCCTGGCTTACACCATAGGGATTTCTTCTAAAACTTCTAGGCAGAGGTCCTAAAGCACAATAAAAATGGTTACAAAAAATTATAGTCAGAGCTACTCTGCTGGTTAGARTGAAAGATAGTTGTGTATGAGCCAGTATGAAAGATGTGTTATTTTGGCAGCACAAGCATTGTAATGGGCTGTCCAGGGACATGGARTCACCATCCCTGGAATTGTTCAAGAAAYGACTGGGTGAGGCACTTAGCATTATAGTTTAGTTGGCTTGGTGGTGTTCAGTCAAAAGTTAGGTTCAATGATCTTGGAGYTCTTTTCCAATTTTAATGATTCTAAAACCACTTTTTTATGTCTATTTGAAGCCAGTGCTGGATCAAATCTTGTATAAATTAATTGAATGGTTTTGTGTGCATTATAAAGGTTTTTTGGGTTCTGTTTGTAACACAAAGACAATAGCAATATTCAGATAGTTATAGAAATTTTTAAGTTATATGGTACCTCTTGGGATAATGTAGTCCAACTTCCCTAGAAAAGCAGGACCAGACAGATCCAGCAGTCCTGGAGATTGTCTAGCCAGATTCTGAATATCTTTGGGACTGGTGATACCACAACCCATCTCAATAGCCTATTCCAGTGTTTGACTGTCTTCACAGGAAAAATTAAATTTATTGAGTTCAGATGGAATTTCTTTCTTTTTTTTTTTTTTTTTTTTTTTTCCTCTTGTTCTGTCAGTGAGTAACACCAGGAAGAGTCTGGCTCCYTCATCATTCCCTCACATCTGGTATATGCATACCTTGAAAAGATCTCTCCTGAGACTTCTCTTTTCCAGAATGAAAAGTCTCACCTCTCCAGTTTGTTTAAATGTTTTCTATCCTGTTCCTCCCCCATCACAAGTATGTCTTGGCCCAAAATTTCTCTCCGGCCTCAGGGGCACAACCAGGATCACTAAAAGCCAGTTTTAATAGTAAAGACGTTTTTTAACAAGGAGGATTATTTTCTGTCTCTGTTAGGCTAATTGAGGCAGAAATATGTCTGGAGTCTTCCCTCTGTCACTGCCAGGAAYTGCTTACACGGGCCAGAAACTAGGGTTTAGTCTGCTACCGTTTAACAGGACCTTGCTACAGGCTTAGTTCTTTAACAAAGTGGAAGATTCCTGATGGGACTTCCACTGTCTGCTATGGACAATAGTGGAACCAGTTTATCATTCCCTTTAGATTTCAGGCAAAGGGCTGATAAAGGCATCCAAAACAGCCTGGAGACCTGATCTATGGTTGGTGATAGCTACAAGCACAAACAGTTAAGGAAGGAGTGATGAATTATTATGAAGTGCAGTGTGAATTATTAGTGGGCAGCTTCCAAATGAAGAAGTCAATAAAAATAGGATCTAATTAAGTCATGCTCCCTGTGTCTTATCTCTGCCTGCATGTCTGATGCAATGGCTGTTATTCAGGTAACCTGTCTGGAGAGCACGAGAGGAAAGCAAGTAGTTTGTTGCCCCTCCCGGAAGAAACTAAGTAGGAAAATGATTGGAGGAAACTCCACTGGGAATGTGAGTTTTTTATGATTTCTGTGGAAAAAATTGAGATCTGACATACTTTGTGTTAAAACTTTCTAGGTATAGAACTGCTGAAGATATGTGCCAGATGGGTGCCAGAATATATGAGGCTACAATTCCTATGTGTTTCAATCAGTTAGAAATAAAATCACCATCTCAAGAAATGGTTTCAGTAACTTTGCTAGTGCAAGCTCTTTCCTGAGGGAGTTCACATTGAAGCAGCATTCTCCTGAATGTGGCATGAGAAGTCTCTGGAGATCTTTCCACCACCACTGTCATTCAAATTTAAAAAAAAAAAAAAATCAAGCAGTGGGTACTGCTTTTAGTTGGAAGATGGAAATGCTGAAATAAATAAGACTTTTTGTAGGTAGGGTCTGGTCTCCTATGTAATTATTGTGAATTTTATATATTACCCAATGGTAAGAATAATTTAATTTAATTTATTTGTGGCTGTGGGATGAGTTTTCTGATTTTTGACAATAATAATATAATTTATCTTTGGTTTTTAAATATTTCTGCTAGGAAAAAGAAAAGGTGCCAAATTTTCCAGAACTTTTCCTCCTCGGTGATTCAGAAGAAAATAAAATCTGTTGTTTCAACTCTTCTTTGCATTTAGTCTCTTTACCTGGGTCTCTATTACAAAAATTTTTAAATGGGCTGCAGACATAGGTTTGCCAAGCAGAAAGAGAGAACCTAGAAAAATGGATGTCTGACCACTGAACAGTCCACAATCTCCTCTCTATTCCTGTCTCCAAAATATCTCCCCTTAGGAGAAGTATTAAAGAGGCTTTGCTATACTATTCCCAAAACACTTCAGGCTTTAACTTATGATTTATCTTTTTTTCTATTTGTTCTACTGCAGACATTGTTGAAATAGTGTTGAAATTCTCAGAAAAGAAGGAGAGATACTTATTCTCTTAAGAATGTTCATGTTCTGTGCATAAAGTGGCTGACTGGAGAATATTTTCTTGAAATTTTCATTATCAAAAAGATGTGRAGAATATGAGATTGTGGGGAATATTAAAATACTTTATATGTGTTAATATTAAGATCTACATGCCTCCCTTTTAATTAATTGGAAGTTATGTTTGTTTTGCTCTGAGATGAGACAATGAATGATACACAAGCATTTCAGCGCTAAGTACCAATGGATTTGCCATGTAACTAAGGAAATAATTTGGTTATGGAATGTGAAGATTCTGCCAGATCTTTGTTTTTTTTCAAAGAATGCTCAGGAGCAGCTGTTACAGAAAATTTTAAGCATCAGATTGGTTTAGAAGAAAAAGGTTGAGAGCTAGTGAGTCTAGCAATGTCTTGGAGAGAGTTGAAATCTAGGAGAAGAATCACTTCATGGATGGAAAGCGAGATGGCCTGTTACTCTGTTATGTGGCTGAGAAAAACTTTCTGTGAGGGATATGATCAAATAAATATCCCAAAACAAAATTTAAATTAAATTTAAATTTAATTTATAGTTTCATATGACTATGTATTATTCCAGGGTTTCCTATGAAATAGTTAAATCCTTTTTTTTTTTTTTTTAACTATTCTACTATAGCTCCTGTAATGAGCCACAGCTCCCACAGGACTGTAGGAAAACATCTGTGCAAATTCCACAACAACAAATTTATGTTTGAAAGACCTTATCTGATGAGAAATTTTGACTTCTGACAATCTTTAGGATGTAACTACAGGAAACTCTAACACACATTTATCCTAAGTCTTTGCTAATCTGTCTGAGTTTTTGTTGTTACCTAACAGCAGACTTTCTGTACATATCATTGAATAGCTGGTTTGGAGGCTCTGCTGTTCCATCTTTTATCCAATAATTTAAAAATCCATTTAATAATGGCCTCTCTTCCTTCTTTTCTATTATGGCTGAAGTGTGTCACTCCATCCACAACATYTACCCAGTTTGAGTTCATTTAACTTGAACATAGTCAAGTGGCTTCTGCACAATTATATTAGTACCCCACTGATGCATATAAAAGGATTGAGAATTATACTTTCAGTTGATTTCTTCCTTGACAAACATTTCTAATTTACCACTTGTCCTGTTTTTAATCAGATTTGAGTTTCTGTCAGGCTGAGATGCATTCTGTGTTTAATGAAGCAAATTGTTGATTRAGGCCTTTGATATCATAAAAATTATTTGGCCCTCATTTTCTATTCTTTTTACCTCTGTTATTAAAGAATTATGCTGAATTTGGAATGATGAGGCTGWCAGCAATATTGGTAACAGTCTAACTCTTTATTGTGTTGTTTTTAAAGCCTTTATTACACTAATACAGTACAGTTTTTATCACACTAGTTGAATTCCTTATTCTGGGGCATAACCAGAAGTGATCCATATACTCCCTTTAATGCTAACTGTCAAACCTTTCAGACTCAAATTTAAAACATAAAAAGAAAAAAGAAAAAAAAATGTGGTTTCATTGTAATCAGTGTCCACAAAAATGTATAACTTCATGTAATGAGAAAGATAAAATTAATAATTTGATACGCTTATCTCAATTAAGAGTAACCTAACAGATTATTTTTGAGTGCCATATCATTCTTGCTTTTGGTAGAGGTTWTTTCCACCCATCCTACCTTTGCTCATCAACTAGATTGGGACCTTAACTGTAATTGAATGTTATCCTAAATTTAACTTGAAGTGACTTTCTGGTGTTCCTACTACAGGCAACTGTAAACTACCATCTATTTTCTAAAGTTATCAAAAATAATCTTGACATTAAAAGTTTAAAAATTGAAAAAGCAACTCCCCAAGCCCCCAGTCTWCTGCTAGTTTTGCTATTCTACTTGCAGTTGATGTTTCCTAACTTTTTATTTCAGTGATTTTAAATATTCACTATGCATATGGTAAAGTTAGACTCCTTCACTTTTTATTTCATCTTCCTCTGTAGTCAGTTTTTTCTTTGCAGCAGTGATTATTACCTCCTGCTGTATGCACAGAGAGCAGCACTGTCCTACACTTCCCTAGACTATTATAAGGAGCTGTTATTTGAACTTTGTGTGATAGTATCTCAGTTTCTTAGTTCCTTTGCTCTGCTTTCTTCRTGTTTGCTTTAGCATGATCTCATGTGCTCTGGGTACAGGTGATAGGGATTTYATTCATCCTCCCACATGAACTTTGTACAATGACATAAATAGTTCTCCATATTCACAGTACCAGATCAATTGATACGCTCTTGACTTGGTTTTTAACATTACACTGTGCTGTCGAATCATAGTTATCCCATGATTAACTAATGCCACAGAGTACCATTCTCCTTTATCACTTTCAACAGATAAATTCCACTTCAGAGCAGAAATTCTTGATATTAAGTGGGTGACCTTGCATTTAATTCTCTTAGGTAGCATTTTTAGAATATACAGCATTAAAGACAGTGCTTTCCTTACTCTGAATTTTCTGATTCTCTGCAATGTGAAGGCTATCACTCAGCTTTCCATCATCTCCAGATGTCATCAGGAGACTTCCACTCTTTGTCCTAGAGTTACACATTTAGCAGAATTTGTAAGTGACCTCAAGCTCTACTCAGGAGCTCTGCTGATAAACTACATACTCAGAYTGTATATTCAAACATGCTCATTTTTCTGTCTTCTCCCTCCCCCCCAATGAGTCAGTCTCCTCTTCATCTGACAGGATTTTATTAATCCCTACGTTCTTCAGCTGTACTAATAAAATGTCTTACATGAYATCCCATCTGATGACTTGTAGCAATCCAGAGAGATTAGATCAATTGCATCTCATCTGTCTGAAAATTTGCCAACAATAAATAAAAGTATTTATGTGAATGCTCTTCATGTGAACAATAAATAAAAGTAAGATTTGTTTAAACAAATGTCCAAATGATAACAAAGAATTACATATTAATGCAACTCCTCCAAACCAGAACACACAACTGTTCATGTCTTTCCAAATCTTCAATGAAATAAAAACTTCTGCTGCCAAACTCCTTCATTCTTCAATTCGTTGAATACACTGAAGTAGAGCTGTAAGGGAAAAAAAAAGATCGTTCCTCTTTGTGGCATATTTTGATGTTTGGAAAACTGTTCTCACTCTGGCTTAGATGAAAACCCAGAAATTTGAGGTTTGCTTGAAAATAGTATGGGGTTTTGGCTCTAGGAACATCCACCTGCCTGCCTGTCCTGCTGCTCCTGGAAGACCCAGAGCTAGTGGTTATGGCACCCAGCAGGTGCTTCATTGAGGAACCACAGAGATGAGCTGGCAGGACACCAAGAAAAGTTTCAAAGCTTGTCTGATGGCAGATTTCCAATGGGATTTCATCACAATTGGACTATATTAGCAGAAAATTTGCATTCCGAGGAAGTAAAAAAATTGCAAAACTAAAACATTTTCTCTGGATTTTCTGACCAGCTTTAATGCTAATTATTCTTGCTATGGGAAAAAGCAGATAATCTTTGTGAGGGACACAGATTGTGAACTATTTACCATGTTGGGACTTGCTCTGAACACACTTCTGGTGTCTCCTGTTGGGGTTTTGAGGGCACTAAAGACCTACCTATCCCTGCCAAGCTTCCCTGTGGCTTCACCCTCACCCTGCCCACAGCCCAGGACCCCATGTCAGCCCCCCAGGGCCATCAGTCCCTGTCTCACTGGTGCTGAAGCAGGGCTGGTCTTCTGCTCCCCACAGCCTTGCCCAGACATGAGGACACACGACAAAAGACCTCCACTGCTACCAGGTGAAGTCGGTGCTACATTGCCTGATTGATGCTTTGATGAGATGTGCTTTTAACCAGGCTGGTTAAAAGCATGTCTCATCAAAGAGGTGATATCTGGCTGGGTCAGAGCCCTTTCTGCTGTCACTCAGAGCTGGCAGCAAGTCTTAGAGGGTTAGAAAAGGTCCATATTTATCAGAACTCTCACTGTAGGTGAGAAGGAAATGGGTTTGGTGAAGTGAAAGTGCCGTGGCAGGGTCACAAGAAGAAGCCACTGGGTCTTCACAAAATTCAAACTTTTCTCACAAATTGCAATCTTAAAACACATTTTSGGTTATAGAATGCTCTGGATTTGTGTGGTTTGACGTAAATGAATTAATTTGGTTTGGAAGTCTGGTCATAAGGCAAAATTGAGGGCATAAAGTACTTACACTGTAGCTCWATGAATATTCTATGTTTTGATAAACCTAAAGAACTGGTCCAGGATTTAACCATATAAAAATTATTTCTTATAATTGGCTGGTGTAAAGCTATCGTTGTCAGTGAACTAGGATTATTAACTCTATGTAGGTCTCTGGAATAAAGTGTACTTTCAAATTCGAGAAGAACTATGAATATAATATTCAGTGTTTAGAAAAACTTCATGCTATGGAGTTAATCCATCTAAAAAATAGAAACGTTGTTTTAAAAAATAAAAAGATTTTTTTCTTCAGTTCACATCACTTTCCCAGTTCAATTTAGTGTGATCAAACTTATGAGCTGGAACACTGGGATGAGGAGGAATACAGAAATTTCAGAATGTTGAAAACCAGGCCAGAATATACGATAGGAATGTGAGTATTTAAGCTGTCATTGCCTGCAGAAAGGATGTAAACTGATGAATAACTAAGTAGGTTAGTATAGCTTTCTTTGTTTTTTCTCATATTTACAAACTTTTCTAAATGTGTTGCCTATTTCCGTTTGCCTTTAAATTAAGCTGATGGTGACTCAAAAGTGTATCTCTAACACCGAARACAATCTGCTACCTTTTTGTGGTAGTTCCTTTACCTGGAACTCTGAAATATTCATACTCAGCTTGGATCTCCAATGTATTTCTTTGTAGCAACGTAAAAATTGTGCTGCAAGAATCAGTTTGAGAATCTGAAGATGAAGATGTGTCATTTTTCAGTTGTTTCATGAAATGCTGCAGTTATTTAGGAAACACACATTAACAACAATTATAGCCCGACTGTAAAGTTTGTAAACTGAAACTTGCAAGCAAAGCAATATTCAGGGCTTAGCTCCRTGTCCAAATCCAATTCACATTTCAGAATATTAATGTTTCCTTGTGCAAACAATTTCAAATACACAGTAACAAAAATATTTTTTATCCTACCTAATATACATGTTATTTAAAGCTTATGCTCCAAGACACAAACAAGTCATTAAACCAGAGCAGGTAGGAAGAAATGTGTCCTATCAGCAATTTATACAGTATTTGTCTATGCTGGAACTTCTTGGCCCTTTTTAAATCATCTGGTGCTAACCACAGTGAGGCAGGATGCCGAGTGAAACAGACTAATGGTCTGATCCAACCTGGCAGTTTTTGTAAAGGTAAGTCACAAACGGAGGTGGCTTTATCTTATAGATAACAATGGCAATTACATGCTTGTTAGTACATCTTGACCTAGTTTCCCGTTGATTCATGCAGAAGGTGAMAACTAAAGCTAATCTATGACAACCATTGTTAATGCAAAAATATTGTGGAGTTCTAGAATCATTTAAGAGCAAACACTTTTGTTTCTGCTGTCTCCAAATATCTTTGTAAGTGTTTGTACATGTGTAAATTTTCTTTTGTCTTTGTATCTCCCAAAGTGTGGCAACACTAATGGCATTTGGGTTCTGTATTTAACACAGAATAGATAAAGACTGTTTATCATCCTGTCTGCCTCTCTAATGTATTTATAAACTCAGATAACTGCTGTATTGGGAGTTAGACCACTTCTTCAAAATTGAGGCTTCGGATGAACATGGTATTCTTTTTTTCTGCTATTCTTTTTTCTAATACCTGTTCTTCCTTCCACCTCCCCCCATTCACTTTTTTCCTCCCTTCACTCTAGAATATATCCCTTTTACTTCCACTTGGATTTCTCATCTGAGAAAAAAGTGAATTAAGACTTTAGGAGTTGGCTTCCTGGTATTACTTGCTAGCAGGACTGTGAGGTCTGAAATATTACTTGAACCAACCTTTYTGTGCTTTTATTCAGTCTTTTTGATGATCTAGTGTGACCTGCAGAGATGCTATGTTACTCCAGTGATTTGCTGTCTTTGCACTCCTGAAACATAAGGAAGTCAATAAGATTAAATAAACTTCTAGTGTTCACCTCCTGTAGATTTCAAGTGCTTCCTGTCTTATTGAATTATGTTTTTCTTAAAATGTAAGCTCCCCTGGCTATAAACTGTGATGTTTTATGACTTAGAAAGTCCTGGGTATATTTATTTGTCTTTAACAAAAACCAGCTTGGCAATGTGTGAGGTGGCTGACCCTRCAGTGCATGGGGAGAGGTGGGCACTGCCCAATGGGATGCACCACTGCAGAGCCCTGGGCTCAGAGCTGCCCCAAAAGGCTGTGGGCACTGCAGAGCAGGTCACCTGCATTCTGCTCCTCTGTTGGCTTCAGAACCCTGCTGGGATTGAGAGGAGAGATTTACATTATTCTGCAGTCCTTAGCCTGGTCACTAGAGTTCTCTGTAAGACAAGGAGGGCTAGGGCATGTACTTATTTCAAAAAAAGCTACCAGTGMAGGTGATATTTGAGTGGGATGAGTTTACCCACTTTTGAAGGTGGGAGGCCTGGGTTCAAAGCCTTTTTTTTTTTTGCTTAAGGAGTGTATTTCACACTTACCTGAAGTTTCGTTAACCACCAGCTGTTCTGGGTTGACCTTTTTTTGAACTTCTTTCATTTTGCTATAAACAATACAAGATTCATGRCCTCAGAGACATGGATAAAGGAGGAATGCCTGGGTCACAGAGCAGTGCCCTGCTAACTCAGGGAGAAGAAAGCACAGCAGAACTACCAAATCAAAATAATAAGAATCAGAATATTAAGGCTCTGTCTACATTAGTATTTTGCTTTTCAGCTGCAATGCAATACTGAGACAAATCACTTGATTGCGCCTAACTGTGCTTTGGTTCAAAAAAAGGTATAGGAAAAAAAAAATGAGACTCCTTTCAGGGATAATCACATTAGAAACTTTGGTCCAGGTGTTCACCAAATGTGGTCTAACCTCTAATGGGAAAATAATGTTCCCAGGCAAAGAGTGCACATTCCAGCAGATTGAAATCACMTGTGGTGGGGAGCCAGGTCCAGGAAACTCACTAGCTTGAATTAACCCCCCCAAATTGCATTTATTAGAGATGTAGAATTCTCAAGAACTGCTTTGATCTTCTTCTGCTCTTCTTGTGCTGAAGCTTGGATCAGCAGAGAAATAACTTTAAATGWTATTGGGCCATAAATGAAAATTTAGATTTTTGAAATGAATGGAAGAAAGAATTCTGCCATGAAAATGGATGCTGCCTAGACACCCCTAACATTAGACTAATTTTAAAGCAACATGCAGAAAAAAGTTGTTGAGATAGAAGCTATTGAACCAAGAGGCAATGGGAAACAAGAAAAGATTTAAGTATCATTAACTCATTTCAATGCAATTTTCTTCAGTTTGTTTRGTTATTGAACTAACAGCCCTGAATAAAAGATAACACATAGCCTTCATTGAAGATACGTGGGCTACATGTACRGTCTTATGTTCCAGCTATTGAAAACATTGCTAATAGAATTTCTGAATGCCTTCAGATCATTCATTTTGATATGTATAGTGTCATCTGGGGAAAGCACACTAATGCATTTTTTAAAATGCCTGAATGGCCACTTGTAAATTTTTTCTGTTGGTAAATGTAGTTCTGTATTCAAATACAAATGAATTATTTAACAGGATATATTTCAGTAAAATTGCTATTTTTCTTTAACAATTGCTGTTCTACCTTTTTAGATACTCTCTTAAGAAAAAAAAATCCAGCAATTTAAAATAACACAGAAAAGTAGATCTTTAACTAAACCCTGTCAGTTGTTAAATTAAACTGCTTTTCAGTTACATTGAAATCAAAGTCCATCTACTGATAAAAACAGTAGTATTAAAAGTATTGTACTGTATTTTAAAACATTCTAAATCAGATAGTGTAATCTAAAATTGGATCTCTCATCATCTGCTTTATCTCCTACTTTTGGCATGGTTTCAGCAGTTAAGTGAAAAAGTATATAAAGTAGAAACAATGAGTAGAAATTCATAGTTTCTTGGAAATCTGGATTAATTATAACGACATTAAAATAACTCAAATATCTGATCATCTCAGAGAATACTTGSCATATTTAGTTGATAAAGGCTTTAGAAGAGGTGTGTTTAGCAACACACTACAGCAATATTTCCAGGATGATTAGAGACTTGACAGAGGCTTGCAGAGGCTTGGGTTAACAACATTTTCAGCCAAAGCCAACCACTTTAATGCAGTAAGGAGAACCGCAGCTCTCTCTTTGAAAGCAGTTCTTGACTCAGAGGTGCCTTATTCCCAAAATGACATCCAAAATCTAAAGTTAGATGCATGGGAGGAAGCAACATTAAAAGACATCAGAAATGCAGTACTGAGCAGGGCACCCCCTAAACCTGCCTGATAGAAAATGCTGGGAAAGTTCCTGGAATTTTGTCACAGGTTGGGAATTAGCCCATGTCTCAGGGCAACACGCTGACAAGCCTGTCTCAGCATAAGAATCACAAAATTATATTTTCTAACGCCTGTGTAACTTGAACTTTTGCATTCATGCAGTAGAGTGGGAAGGCATCTTTCACGTGAGGGCAATATATCAGTTCCTCAGGCAGCACAAAATCTGCCTGTGCTAACATGATGCAATTTGAGGGTGAGCACAATGTGCATGGAAAGGCACGGGATCCTTTTGGCTATACTGAGGAACTGAGTGAACTATGTACAGCAGATTGCAAGATCCACACATTGAAACATTACAGTCACAATATATGTGGAGGAATCATAAGCTAAAATTTGTCAGGAAAATGTGCATATCTGCTTTTACAAGCAGGCTTTTACAATTAATACATTTCATATGTCTTGTGATCAACAACGACATTTGGCATTCAGCTACTATAAAGTGCAAATAACCAAACTCTGGACAAATTAYTTTTAGTAGGGAACAACAAATACAGTCTTAGCTCTTGGAGGAATGTAAAGTAAATCTTAGGAGAGRATTTGCTACCAGCTAGCCATGTCACTAAGTAAAAAATGTAATGAATACTTAGATGCTATCTTAGAAATCTTTCACGTGTGGTTGAATCTGGCCACAGCTGCTAGCAAGCCACACCACATCCAGACATGAAGTTTCAGGTACTTCAGATCAGAGAATAATATGCCAAAGAGTTCAGATGCACATCATWTCACCCTATTTCAATCTAAACTTCCATGAGCTTAAAGAAGATTGAAATAAATAGGAAATATAATAGGAAATTTTCCTTCTGCCACAGCAGCTGAACAGTAAAATAATGTTTTGGTTTTTTTCTGCGTTAGTAACAAATTAGCTCTGCATCATGGTGACATTTGAAAGCCAAATCTCTCTGTGTTAGATAATAGTCCTACCATTCAGTGAAATCACTTCTATTCTGAAAATCTTACAATGTAAGCAGAGCTGATACATAAAATAGAAGGTGGGGAAGGACAAGAAAAGAAGAGACATGGGAAAGTTATGCAATACCATTTGACATCACTCTTTTATAAAGAAATAAATTCATATTTCTTATGTCTGGTTGAGCTAGGAYATAACTGATAAAGACAAACATTTCTAGGTGGCAAGGCTACTGTTCAGATTGCAAGATACTGGCCCAGTTTCAGAACTCATCATACTGTGCAGGGGGGTACTTTTTCCTGTAGGACTTTGAGAAATCTATGGTTGACATAGAAATAAAACCTTAACATGTTATAAAATCTGACTAGTTAGCTGATTTAGGTTCGTGTTCAGCAGCTTTTCTTTTAGAAAGAACATGTGGTTTGAATAAGTCACAGATCGACCTAGCAGAGGAATATGGGGTATTGTTAGTTAGAAATTTGCATTACAAGTGGGCTATTGATAAATGACAGGAGGTGTCTCTGTTAAAGGTAATGTAATGATTAGTATGCATCGTGAAAATCTGCAAGTTCAATTCTGGAAGCAAAGAGGTCTGGACAATTTTTCTTAGTGATTAGCTAAAATTAATCTTGGTACAAAACTTTAGTAGGTCATCCATTCTTACAAGATTCAATGCACTTTAAGTTGTGCTTAGATACTGGAACTCTATAATCCAAGCCATTTATGCATAATATACATAATATACATAATATACATATATATAGATACAGATATCTAAAATAAATTAATATATATTCCCTTAGATAAACTATTTATTCAAAATTTCTCACAGTTTATAATACTTTTTAATCTGAAATAAGTGAGGCTGGTTTGCCTGTCTGACAATACTACTTCTCTTCAACTGTGTTAGTTACCCTGACTGCCTAATATRCACTGGTTTTTCTGCTTCTGAAGCCCTCCAGCAAACCACTGGAAAGAGTAAACAAAAAATCTGCACTAAAATGTGGTGTGCTTGAATGTTAACTGATAAGCCTATGAATTAAATTGGATGTAGTAACTTCACATCTGTTGCAATTGCAATACAAAGCTATATATATATACATATACATATATATATATATATATATATATATATACACACCAAGAGTCCCTTTTATCTCCTTTCATCCTGGTCATCAAGAAACTGAGGACTCCTTCTCAGTGAGGAACCCTGATTTCTTAAACTTTTAGACTGTTTTTGGTGGCACCCACAAGTGCATCTTTACAAAGAACCTAACCTCTATTTTCTTAGTGTCRCTCTTCAATAAGGGTGTTTGATCACACCCACATCACCACTTCTCCCTTTATAAATGTCATACTGTCATCTTGCTTTTGTTGGAGTCTAGGCAAAATTACTGTCTTTAGAATATTTGACCCACCTAAAGTTACCAGCTAATGGCCTAAGCTTTTTTAAAAATTAAAAAATATTTGTGATGAAACACTGTCTTTGCACTGCCTTATGTAAATTTTTCTATCTTATTCACATATATCTTGAACACCAGGTGCAAAGAGGAACATAAAACCCCAGAATATCATCTCTACTTCTTAATTCTGGGGATGGATCCTTTGGAATTTAGTTCCCAAAATATTTCAGTGAGAAAAACTCAAAATGAGCAAGTTCAATACTTGCTTTTTTCCACTTATTTCTTTCAAAACCTTTTGTTGAGTTTTCTATCTTAAATATTTTCTATCTTAAATATTTTTATTCATGCAGATTTTTTTTCAGAAATAACTAGTTTAAAAAGTTGCAATTCCTTATCCTAGAGCATATGTGCAAAAGAATGAATTAATGTATTTGCACAAGCAGTAATTATGCTGGTATTTTCTAACTTATTTTCTTGCTGACTTTTTTGCCTTAATAATGTTCTTCTAATATAGATTTTTTTATGTGTAATATATTTTATTATTTCTTCTTCTTTTCCCTAATATTTATTCAGCTGCAGTCTGCAAACTGCCTTTGTATGCTTTTGTGTCTTTAAATATTTGCTCTTATATGAAGACTCCTACATGTACATTTCTGGTGATGATTCTAATGAGGTACCCCAGCCTTCAGGGCACAGTTCTGTCAGCAGGTGCTCCATACAAAGCAATGTTCAAGCTTGCAGGTTATTTCCACAATAGTGTAATTTTTTGGAATGATTCAGCTTGCAGTGGGAGCCCTCTGGCAGAAAGCCCAGAGAATTTAAGAATCTCTTTTTCTTCAGAACTAATATTTACAAGTCAAATACCACATACTTTATAATATAAATAAAAAGTTAACATTACCAATACCRGTGGCATTGTACTGGCAGTATTTTTATCGTGGTCAATTTTCATCATTTAAAAACCCCAAAATAGCCAACAACAAAAGCCCACTCCCCACCTCCAAAAGTTCAAGTTGTTGTTAGACTTGTGATTACAAAAGCAGAGATGTTTAACATCAATTTTAAGGTTGCTAGATTTGCTTGCAGGTCTCTCTTTTCRTGCTATTTCTTGGTTACAAAACAAGAAATAAACCTCGAATAAATTATTCACTCTTTTGAATTATGTGATGGCTGTGCACAGTGGCCACCCATTAAACAAAGGACCCTTTATGTGCTTGCAGCAACACGTATATTATATAAAACCACAGTGTATTGCACACACGTCATAAATTTATAAATTTTTTTACTGATGATGATAAGTTTTTAAAATATTGTAAAAAAACCCCACATTATTAATTCATTAAAAAATCTTCCATAATTACAGTATTGTTTGCAAAATAGAATACGAATTAAAAATCTATAATTAGGGACTTGAATTTCAAACAGAAGCTTAAAGAGAGTGTTATATATCCAAACTTCTCTATTACAAGTTCATGTTTATACTATGAAAGATTGAACAATCTTAGTTGCAAAAAAAAAAAAAAAACCAAAGCAAAATATCTTGGTTTAAAAAGTCATTATGCCAAACACAATTTTAGTCAAAATTAAGCAACCTTTCTTCAATCAATACTTTTTTGAATTTATGCAATTTTTGTCAAAATAGAGGTATGACCATCTAAAGTTTACAGCAGAGATCACAATTTTTTTGTCATCTCTGTATGCTGGTCCTTAGAATAATTGCAGCCCTGAGTCCAAAAATGAATTCTGTAAATGATTTTTGCTGGAAAGTGTTTTTAAATGATCTTGCAGCAGTTAAGAGTATCAATCATCAGTCTACTTTTTGACAGTTTTCTTCCCGGTAAAATCAATGTTAAGTCGCACAGGTAGTACACTGTGAAAGATTTCCATTTTGTATCTACTGCCAGGAGTTACTGCCAGGGAGCAGCTGCCCTGTGGGGACAGGGGAGCCAGGGTACAGGAGCTGGAGGCAATGGTGGGGAGGCAGACAGGGCAAGTGTGCTCATCAGTCATACAACACTTTKTGTTGGAAGGGATCTACAAAGGTCATCTGGTCCAACCCCTCTCCAATAAGCAGGGACATCTTCAATTAGATCAGTTTTCTCAGAGTCCTATCCAACTTGACCTTGAATATTTTCAGGGATGGCACATCTATAAGCCCTCTGGTCAACCTGTTCCAGTGTTTTGCCATCCTCATTGTAAAGRAGTTTATTAAATCTTTAAATCTAGTGTAAGTCAACCTTCTTTTAGTTTAACCAAGAATYCTTGTCCTATCACAAAAGGCCCTGCTGTAACATTGTAGAAAGACATAGAAAGCCTATCTCCCTTTGCTTTTGGCATCAGCCACATGCCAGTCCCCACAGTGAGGAGCTGAATTCAAGCTGGCATACCCATGGTGGATGTGAAGGGAAAGTGGTGTCCTGCCAGCGAGTCATGTGTGTGCAGCTTCCATCTGCACAAAGAGGGTGTGCTCCAGGGGCCACAGGCAAGGAAGGCCAGACCTGAGAGTGTCAGTCAGACTGAGGTGTGAGGGCATTCACCCTGTCAAGGGGTTTCTGACCCCTGTCATGTAGCTTTGTGAAGCTTATGGTTGGACAAATAATTAAATGTACTTTCCTTATGTTTCAAAATTCCCATACACTTAAAAGATCCAACAGAAGATCTGATAATAAAACAAGGAGCGCACAATGAATGAAAAAAACAGAAGATGGTCAACTAGATTAAAAATTTGGATCAAAAAGGCTAAATATCTGAAACTAGGTGATAAACATCTCCATTGACAAAGTAAAAGTCACTTGGTTACAGTAATTTACTATAAAAGGGGTACACTGATGATGAATGTTATTAAGATGGAATGTTTCAGATAAGTCTGAATAGGATATTACCAACAGGTTAAATATAATTTTTTTTATCATGACTCTTCATTTAGTAGACAAGATCTTTCACTGGTTCATTTGAAGAGGGTCATTTAAAGTCAGTAAATGTTGGAAAGTTCCATTGTTTCTTTTTTCCATTGTAGGTATTAAGGAAACTGATCCAGATAAAGATATCTAGACAATATAGTAATARATTGCGGTGGTCCGGTGTGTCTTGGGACCCCTGTGCCACATTGCCTGGCCAGCCCTGACACCGGAGCCGCAGTGAAAGGTACGGGTTGATATCCTGAGATGCTTCCCTGATCCTGTGGGTCCTTGCCCTGCAGAAGTGTGAACAGTGGTGAAGGAATAAAGAGATGGACTCTGGTGGGGGACTTCAGCTGGGTTTTATTAAGTCCATGCGGAACTCCTTCACACCCAGAGAGTCAGCCCACCAAAACCGKCTTTCCTTTCTGTACAGCACCTTAAGTATGGGGGTGGAGAAATGGGAAGGGGACAGCTTGGAACCAATCCAAAAGGTGAAGGGACTCCGAACATAAATGACAGTCAATAGAACMAATCAATACATCAAGCAGGGGGGGAGACGGGGACCCTGCCAATCACTCAATGTCCTCACTAGAACCTTCTAGACATCAGGGTGAGGCTGTAAGGTGATGGACAGGACCCATAATTGTGATTGACACCTGACAATCACTCTGGGGAAACCAAGAAGGGTTTAACATGGGGTACATGGGACAAACCATTCTAACTTATATATAAAACAGTATAAAACAAAGAACAGATGCATACAGAAAATTGGTAAAACCCAAAATGYACCACTACAATAGATACAATTGCTATTTACAGCTAGTAACATCATTGCAAAGTGTCTGAACTGAAGATGCTTGAATTAATCATGTTTTTTTCATGTCTTTCATGAGATTTTTAAAGTGTTTCTTAAAATTTTATGTGTTTGTGAATGCCATATGAATATCTAGGGTTTATGAAATTCATTTATAACAACTTCTTTAAAAAGGTTTTTCAAGTTCAAAATTTTCTCTGAAACCATATTTTGCATTAAGAGCAACGGTGATCAAGAATTCTCTTTGAAGTTGAACACTTGTGGAGAAACAAATGAAATATTTTATGCACTTTTCTCTGTGCTTTCAGCCAGCCAAAAGTAAAGAATTTGCAGATGGTTTTGAAGAAGGTGGGAGGGAAGGAATCGTTTATCTCATTTAGAAATAAAATTGTGCCATAATGGTGACATTTTAATGATGGATTTTGTTTTGAAATAAAACAGAAATAAATATTATTCAGTGCATGAGAACCCCTAGGTTTCAGGAAATTTGATGTGAGGCAGTTTGAAATCAACAGCCAAGATAAAGAGCTACTGCCTGGGAATGAAATAGATATTTATTGCAATGCTTGTCCTGGGGGAGATTAAGGTGCTGTAACCACAAGAACAGAAGCATATCACTCAGTGGCACAACATATAATCTGTTTACACAGCATATGGGATAATGACTTCTGCGTTCAGATCCCAGTTCTGAGATGTCTGTTCCTGTAGCACACTACACAGTCATGCTAACACAAGTTCTTGGTTTCTCTTTGGCTTTGGTGCAGCTCAGATACTGTAGTGGACCTGAGGAAAGGGGAATTACACCAACCAAATCCTGTCTGGCAGCCCYAGACTCTAACTGCATTTAAGCCCAGACAGATAGAATGTGCCAGACACGCAAGTACCAAGTGACTCCTGAGAGGTAGCTGTTTTCACTCTTTATTGATGCTTAGAAACAGATTGGCAGAATAATGCAAAAAGCTTTGGTACTTATGTAGCCACAAGCTGATGTCTGAGATTTCCCCCATCCCCATCGCCAATCACAATTCACAACCTGTGTTACCATCACCTTCCTGTCCCTCCCCCAAACCAGTTCTAGAGAAACCAAGCTGCTAACAGCTCATCTGTTTCCTTACTCCTTTCCTGCACGTACCTAAACCACCAGGGCAGGACAGATCAGCCCAGCCCGTGAGCACTCAGCAGTGCTCTTGGGTGGGCACCCCTCTGACCTTGATCTGAGCATCTCTGTTTCTGCGAGCAGACACCAGTGCCACCTAAACGCTGAGGGCTGGGCAGCTGTGCTCAAGGTCCCACCTACCTGAGCTATGCTTTCAGAKAGGCTTTATCTTCCAAAGTTAAATATGCCTGTCATCAACACACCTTTTTTCTCCTGAAGACAGAATTCCCTACCAGTTATGTGCATAATTTAAAAATTTATTTAAGGAAAATACAAACCTTGGTCCCTTATAGGTGGTCTAAAGCTGCCTAGCAATTTTCCTGGTTCTTCCTTAGAAATTGCTTTGGACAAATAAGATCACATTTAGGTACTTTGTGAATTTTGGTTTTGGGTGATGTATTATGAGAATAGGATAAATGGCTTTCAAGTTTCAGACATAGGAAGAAGCATTCTGATTTGTAGCATAGTAGTCACTATATCTGCTAGATTTTATGAGGATTTTTGTGAAAATAGTTGCAACTGCAGCCAGCCTGATACTTCATAATAAAACAAGAAGATTGATTTTAGTGATCTGAAAACAGAGGGGTAATTATATTCTCATTTTCGTGTTCATGATGTGCACAATTCTCCTATCAAACTTTAATGGTTGTTGTAAATGCAAAAACATATGCAAGAACATGGAGAAAACACCACAAAGCTGTTAGCTTTGGAACTCATTGTCAGATAGCAAATATTATCGCTATAAATCTTAACTTTCACAGTCAGCAAGAGCTGCAGGCTAGACTAGAGAAAAAGACAGGCATGGAACTGTAGCTGTGCATTGAAAGCAACACACTGTACATTGCTGAAATATGTATTGTGATTAAATTAATATTGAACAGTGAATTTTATAGCCTTTTCTGATTTTCTCTTCCCCAGGCAAAAATCAACATTTTCTAACTGCAGTATCCTTCACAATTCATTTTCTGTTGCATCCAAAGAGCTGTATTAAACACTCTGGGAAAAAACATGCTCTCTGATATGGTGGCAGCAGGGTGCATATGGTTTCATAACAGCATTAAAAGCTCATCTTTCCTACTCTCTCTTTCCAGGAGTTACTGTGGGAAGGGTGACACAGAAGTGAGAGTACAATCCCTGCGGTCTGTTTTCAGAGAGTTGTGAAAAAAGACCATGTGGGGGAGTGCAGGGTATACTAAGTAACATCTGTTCCTAAATGGATGCAATAACATCCAACCTGCTTAGCACAAACAAAAACATGTCAAGTTAAATAGGGTATCAGCAGGACTCTAGGTACAGCATGTGGAAGTCATGAAAATAAGCGAGTGGATCACTAACATTTGTGACACCAGTCAGCTGCATAAATAGGCTGGTGCATTCCCGATGACATGTCCATTTATTAAAAACACAGGCAAATGTGGAATACCAGCCATTTGAAAAATTGCAGAAAAGAAGCATGTGAAATTGTGATTTACAGTATGTGTTTATAAGAAGGCTAGAGGGCAGGTAAAATGTTGTCCCKTGGGTTTAGACCCAATCAAAATTTTAAGGGTAAAGCTGTACAGTTAAAGAACWTGAAAATAAGACGAGTGCAAAGTTTACAACCAGAGATCTGGACTGGAATTTGACGGGGTAGTCAGAGAGAAAACCTTTGGGCATGCCACTGCCCATATTAGTGCTCCATGTTAAATCCTCCYTACAGGAAACATTTCAAACACATCTCCTGCTTCAGCCTTTAATTGCAAGTTTTCTTTTCCCCAAACCATGCTGTTCTAGAAKAAAAAAAACACACGATTTTTGTGTCCTCCTGGAGACACTACAGAGACACATAACGTGTTGGATTAAATCTTTTTTACAGTAGAAAAACAGGCAGCAAGGACACAAAAAAGAAAATTTACCTGTTCTTTCAAGAAAGGAAGATGCTGCCTTCTATCAGAAATTAGATGAGGGTTTGGAAGYTAGTTTTATATTTTTCTGCAGGGGGAAATAATTTAATACTGCTTTTCCAACAATTACACTAAACATAAGCCTGGCAGCTTCATCTAGTTTTTCAGTTGTTCTTCACTCAGTGCTACACACTGAGCAAAATTTGACTCACTCTACTCTGGTAGTGCTTTTAGTGGGTTGCCATGAAAAACAGCACGACATTTTAACCTAACAGCATGCRAGCAAATACAGTCATGCATCTCCAGTGGAAACAATATAAAATAGGAAGCAGATAATATTACCAGTGCTATATGCATGATACTGCCAGCATCCTGTGCCATTAATCAAGTGCTTGTAAACATTACAAAATAGAGAACACTAACCCACAGGTTTTTCATTCTTAAGGTTTGATTTTGTGGACCTCCTGTGCCTGGTAGCAAACTCTGCAATGTCCAAACTACTAGATGTCAGCTTGTTTTGATTTGCTCTTTGGTTTACTGCTGGATATTGATAAGTGGGTGCAAAATATCAGGTTTATTACTTTGGCTCCTTATTTATTTGCTTTGTTTGTATGCAAAGGAAATAAACAATTCTCGGTTGGTTGTCAGTAAGTCTTTGGGCTGAAGTGTAAGGTGTGACAGTCCTTAGTCTGAATTAATTAAGACAATATCTGATCAAAGAGTGGCTGTASAAGAAGGGGAATCAGTTTGCTGTTAAGAGACTGCCTATGAGAATAAGCCTGTTAATGGGGGATGGTTTTCTATGTGTAAAAGGGGTGGAAGGCAGGAAGCAAAAAGCAAACTAGCCAAAGCATGTTTTTCAAAGTTTTTTGTAAAACAAACTCCATGCTTTATTGTGAAGAGGGAGACTGGGAGAAGCATCCTTAAGCATTGCAGTTAGTGTAAAGTGTCTGATCTCATTTTGAAATAACATCTTATATTTTTAAATTTCTTAAGAACAGTTTTGACATGAAAGTCATCTTGAAACTATTTTTGTTCTGAAAAATACAGGAATTATTTTGGCTAAATGCCAAAAGAGAGTAGCTTTCTTTGGGTTTGAGGATTAAAATAGGAGAGAGAGGAAAAAAAAGAGAAAAAACATATGGAAGTGGTGTATCTTCAAATAAATATAGAAGGGTCACAGTAAAAATTAACCTATATTTGCAAAGTTCTACTAAGAGGTAACACACTATCTCACTAATGTAAATTCCCGTCAGTCTGGAAAGACTGGATTGTATTCTGGGTTGACTGGTTGATTAGACAGGAGTGCAGGTGGTGCTCTGCTCAATTCCTTCAGCAGCAGGAATGACCCCTGAAAGGAACAGGAAAACACATGTGATAAATAAGTGGTTTAAGAACTGGTGCTATCAGTGCAATTTGTTTGTTTGTTTGTTTGTTTGTTTTGTTCGTTTTGTTCATGGGACAAATTTATGGCAACAGACCTGCTAGAGTCAGATGGGCTTCATCTGTCTAGTAAGGGCAAAAGAATTCTGGCTCATGAGTTGGCAGGACTGACTTACAGGGCTTTAAACTAGGTTTGAAGGGGGAAGGGGATGAAACCAGGCTTTCCAAAGAAGAGTCTAAGGGTGGTAAGACAGAGTCAGGGTTGAAACCAGCTGAARTGCATGTACATGGGTGAAAAAACAAGAGGAGCTGGAAACCATTGTACAGAAGGAAAGCTGTGACATTGCCACCAACATGGAAATGGGGTGGGATGACTTGCATGACTGGAGGGCTGCAATGGATGGCTACAAGCTCATCAGAAGAGACAGACAAGGGAGAAGAGGTGGAGGGGTGGCTCTATATGTTAAGGAGTCTCTTGACACTACAGAACTTGAAGTCAATGATGATAAGGTGTAATGCCTATGGGGAAGTACCAGAGGGAAGGCCATGAAGGCTGACGTCCTGGTGGAAGTCTGTTATACACCACCCAACCAGAACGAAGAGGTGGATGAATTATTCCATAAGAAACTGGAGGACATTCAAGATCAACARGCCTTGGTCTTGTGGGAGACTTTAACCTGCCAGGTGTCTGCTGCGATCTCAACACATTGGAGAAGAGGCAGTCTAAGAAGTTCTTGGTGTATGGAGGATAGCTTCTTGTCAGACTTGGTGAGTCAGAATACCTGGGCTGGGGCTCTGCTAGACCTGATTTTTGCAAATAGAGGACTAGTGGGAGATGTGGTAGGTGGAGGCTGTTTGTAGCACAGTGACAATGAAGTTATAGAGTTCTCAATATTCAATGAAACAAGGAGGGGCATCAACAAAGTTTCCACAGTGGGCCTCCAGAGGGAAGACTTTGGTCTCTTCTGGATGCTGGCTTGGAGACCACCTGCAGAAGCAGCCCTTAGAAACAAAGGGATCTGGGAAAGATGGACATACTTCAAGAAAGAATTCTTGAAAGCGCAGGAGCAGACTGTGCCTATGTGCCAAAAAATGAGCCAGCGGGAAAAATGACTGCCTGGACAGGCAAGGAGCTCTTGAGAGAACTCAGGGGAAATAAAAGGCCGTATCACCTTTGGAATGAGGGAAAGGCAACCCAGGAAATGTTTAAGAATGTTGTGAGATCATGCAGAAGRAAAATTAGAGAGGCAAAAGYTCAATTAGAACTTAACCTGGCCATTTCTGTGAAGGATAATAAAAAAAGTTTTTATAAATACATTAATAGCAAAAGAAGGGGCAAGGAAAACCTCCATTCTTTAATGGACCTGATGGGGAATCTAGTTAACAAAGATGAGGAAAAGACAAAGATCTTAACACCTTTTTTGCCTCTGTTTTCAATAATAAGACAGATTGTCCTAAGGACAATTGTCCTCCTGGGCTGGTAGATGGAGACAGGGAGCAGAATTGCCCCCCTGTAATCCAGGTGGAAGCAGTTAAAGACTTGCTGAGCCACTTAGATGATCACAAATCTATGGGACCAGATGGGATCCATCCTAGGGTGATGAGGGAACTGGCAGATGATCAGTCCGGCTAACTGTAGGTCCAAAATACCTGGAAGCTGGACGATGTAATACTCATCCATAAGAAGGGCAGAAGGAGGATCTGGGAAACTCCAGGCYTGAGAGCCTGACCTCGGTGCCCAGCAAGATTATGGAACAGATCATCTTGACTGTCATCACACAGCACCTATAGGACAGCCAGGGGATCAGACACAGCCAACATGGATTTAGGAGGGGCCTGCCCTGCCTGACCAACCTGATCTCCTTTTATGACCAGGTGGCCCATCTGATGGATGCAGGGAAGGCTGTGGATGTTGTCTATTTGCACTTCAGCAAGGCCTTTGACACTGTCTCCCACAGCACACTGGAAAAGCTGGCAGCCCACTTTTTCCTATCCAGCAGGCTTGGATAGGAGCACTCTTTGCTGGGTTAGGAACTGGCTACATGGCCAGGCCCAGACAGTGTTGCCACATACAGTTGGTGGGGAGTGGCCAGTGATGTTCCCCAGGGATCAGTGTTGGGCCCAGTCTTGTTTAATGTCTTTAYTGATGATCTGGACTAGGGGATCGAGTCCACCATCAGCAAATTTGCAAATGACACCAAGCTGGGAACACTTGTCAATCTGCTGGAGGGTAGGAGGGCTCTGCAGAGGGACCTGGACAAGCTGAATTGATGGGCCAAATACAATGATACAAGATCAAGTTCCAGGTGCTGCATTTTGACCACAACAACCCCCTGCAACATTRTATGCTGGGGACKGTGTGGCTGGACAGTGTCCAGGAGGAAAGGGACYTGGGGGTTCTGGTCAGCAGCCGAATGAACATGAGCCAGCAGTGTGCACAAGAAGACCAAAGGCATCCTGGCCTGGATYAGGAATAGTGTGRCCAGCAGGAGCAGGGAAGTGATTCTTCTTCTGTACTTGGCACTGGTAAGGCCACACCTTGAGTGCTGTGACTAGTTCTAAGACCCTCAAYTTAGGAAGGATGCTAGAGTGTGTCCAGAGAAGGGCAACAAAGCTGGTGAAGGGTCTGGAACACAAATCCTATGAGGAGCAGCTGAGGGAGCTGGGATTGTTCAGCCTGGAGAAAAGGAGGCTCAGGGGAGGCCTTATGGCTCTCTACTAGCCCCTGAAGGGAGGTTGTAGCCAGGCAAGGGTCAGGCTCTTCTCCCATGCAGACAGAGACAGGACAAGAGGACACAGTTTAAGATGAGCCAGGGAAAGTTTAGGCTGGACATTAGGAAGAATTTCTTAACAGAAAGGGGATTTGAGCATTGGAATGGTCTGCCTAGGGAGGTGGTAGAGTCCATGGAAACATTTAAGAAAAGACTGGATGTGACACTTAGGTGACATGGTGGTGTTAGGTCATAAGTTGGACTTGATCTCAAAGATTTTTTCTAATATAGTTCATTCTGTGATTCTGTAAACCAAATTACTCTTCTACTGCTCATGATGTATACAGCAACCTTAAACCTTGTTCTGAAAAGAGAATAGAAAGTGGTTCACAGTCAGTGCCAGGAATTCTCAAATACAGAGAATTAAAGTCTGAAGTCTGTTGGCAAAGCTTTCTCAAAACAAGTGGAGTAGGCTTCATCTTGCATAGTTTTCAACTTCCACAGCATAGACAGTTAGGTCTGAATGAAGCAGGTTCACCTCACCTTATTCTCTCTATGGAGAGAGAATTACAAGTCATCTCACCCTCTGATAAAATCATGAAATCATTAGGTGAACTATTAAAAAATATTGTTATTCCTCCCCAGTTCCTTAAAGAATTAATGGTCAGGTGTAGGCATTTGCATTAAAAATATGCATTCAGTTTCATGAATCCTCCTGKGACATTTCTGAGATTTCTCAAAGCAGCGCCAGTCTTCTCTGTGTTCTAGCCAGAGTCATGAATAGCCACAGTCCATCCCTCCTGTGGTGAGGGGCTACTGAGCCTTTCTGGACAGCAGAGGTGGAGGCATCTTACTGGATTTGGCTGAATACACCATTATAAAGCTTGCCCAGTAGACCCATAATAGAGTAAAAAAATTTAGGACGGAGTAGTATCTCTTTAAATATTTTRTGAATTTGCTACTGATTGCTACCAGAACTCATGTTTAAGGAGACTCCAAGCTCCAACTGGTTTAGAGGTGATTAGGCCTTGTCTTTTGCATATTTTCAATAAGCATTGTCATTCTGATCCCAGCATGAATCTCATATTAAGTTTGCTTAAGGAGTAAAAAAAAATTAACACCTCCAATGTTTGCACTAACCCCCCTCCATCTTTAAGTGATGTGACAGCAGTACATCTCTCAAGTTTAGTCACTGGCCTGGCAACAACACTGTAATATGSATGACAATTTTTCTTATCTGTATAACAAGAATTACTTTTCCATCAATAAATCCTTTGGGTTCAATAGAAGGACAAATTAATTTTGTTGATGCTCTTTATAACTGTATATGATTTGGAAGTGGAAGCTGGTYTCTAGAATTGCTCTGGCTTCATCTCTAAAGAGATTTAACTATTATACTTGTTAGCTTTCTTTCCAGCTCTTCATTTTTTTTTTCTATTCTGCGTAGAACAATATTAAAGAATGCTTTAAGAAAACCCCACAGGTTAGGAAAAATAAAAGCATTGTTTGGAAGGTACAAGGATGGCAAGGATTCTTTAAACTTGCCTGAAGAATGGAGAGTTGGGACAATCTCATCGACAAAACTCTGGGCAGCATGGTCATATGTAGTAGCTGATGGGAAGAGAGCAAAGGAAACTGCTGCTGTAGAAAAGAATAGGCTGAACAGCAGCAGAACAAATAATTTGCTTGCTGATAGTGAGGAGATAATGTGTTACAATAAAGAAGAGCGAAGGACACAGGAGAACAAAAGGCTGACTGACAAATTGTATACAGTCTCTTTATCAGGGACCAGTAAGGTGAAAGCAGAGATCCATTTTAGAAAAAGCTTTTCAAGGCATTATTATTGCCAGAAAGGCAAATGACAGCTTCATTTGTTGTCCTACATGTTAAGATGCCTCTTAATGCAAAATGTCTTTTTTTCTACTGGGAAGTGAAACATCAGATTTGTGAGATATAAGTCTTCATTTTACAAATTACTTTGTGAAATTAATTAATTTTAAAAAGTCATGGGGATTTTACATAAATTGATAGTGTACAGAATTTATTTTAATTTACTAGTTAACTTTGATTTTTATGATAATGCAAATTATATTAAATGCAACTATGTTTAAATTATGGTGGTGATGATGGTGATATTAAATATTCCTGTACTGTAACAGCTACTGAGAAGAAATTAACAGTACTCTAGCTGAAACTAGGGCACCTATTTTGACAGATGTGATCATTGATCAGATTTCAGTATCCTCTGCCTTAYCATCCTTATAAATAGATATTTTGTACAATTTTATAAATTAAATCTCCCTTGCTGCAAATCAGGGAGATTACAAAACKGAAATATCATAATCATCCACCTCTTTTCACAGTAATACAATACAATTTGAAACTGGAGTAAACTTCTTTTACATTTCAGAATTAAGAAGTTTGAATGAATAAATGTTACTATTGGGTGTCTGTTGAAAAGTAAAGCCAAAACACAACATGTAAGAGGGGTTTTTTTGTTTTCTTTTAATTTTTTTAAGTGAAAATGACTATATTTGTAGGATTGTCATGCAAACAGACACACGAGAGCATGGCGTTCTATGAGAAAGAGGCATGTTATTTTTTCAGTGAAAAGCAAGTTTTACTAGTTGATGCCAGAAGCTCATCTTCTGAATCATATTACCAATTCAGCTGCAAAATGCTTGATTGTAAACATTTGAGTAGCAAATTACAGAATTAGCACACTAAAATTTGGCTTGACACAGCCCATCCAAGATAATTCACAATTCAATGTGGAAGGAAAAGARACCTTCAGTACTACATGCAAATAATAATAATAATAAAAGAATCAGAAAAAGGATTAATATGTAACAAACACAATGGTGTGGTAAAATACAGGAGATTTTGAGCAATTTTTAATCTATGTTGATGGACCAAGTATGGTTAGAACGCTGAGGAGCAATGTGGATCCTTTTTGTTTTTTTTTCTTTTTAAAACTGTTAGAACATTTCATGGACAGATCTGACCATTGAGCAGGTTTCATAGCCTCAGTAGCTATTTCTTTGGGTTACTGCCTTTATAAACAGATACTGGATACAATTTTCTAAACTATATCTGGCTTGTTGAAAATTAGGTAGGTTACTCAGAYGTATTAATGGTCTATCTATTTTTACAATAACTTTAGAAGTACCTGGAGATAMCTTTGACATTTCTTACATTCTTCTCTGAGCAAATCAAATTTACTTTTAAATCTTTTTTCWGGGTTCTATTTTCAAAACCTTGCTTTTCTGTTGTTCTTTCAATTTATTCCAAATTGTTTAGATCTTTCYTAGTGTGGCCTCTAAAGTGGAGATTTGTTTTGCAGCTCAGGCTTACCTCACATGGAACAATGCAAAATAATTGCTTTCCATAAGATAACAATGACACATAATTATGGATATTTATACTTAGCAAAGTGGCCATTGACTTTTATTGAGTCATCTATGGTTTGCCTGCTCCCTGGTAGAATATTCTCTGCCTTGCTTGTTTTTCTGTCTTGTTTAAAAAAGCTTTCCTAAGTTTGTGTCCCTTATTTCTTTCAGTCCTTTGGTTTTGKTTTTTTTTGTGTTATATCTCTATATAGGTATAAATTTTCTATGGGATTTGGTCTTAGAGAAAAGAAGGTTGCATACCAATCTTAGACTCTGTAGTACTAATGGCATATAATTTTCCCTCTTTTCTTTGTATTGAAGTAGTTTGTTCATTTGACTTAATAGTGACATTTGTCAAAACAAAGCATTTGTGAAAAACTAAAGCTTTTTCTGAACTTTTTCTTTCCCTGCCTGGGGTCTATTCTATCAACTCTCTGTGCTGAAATTTGCATTTGTTTGAACATTTTTATTGTTCCACTGCTCACACTTGTTCCCCACCTTAAAATCACTAAGTATTGCTTTGTGATCAGTTTTATCCATTGTGGTTTTCTACATTGTGTGTTGTCTTATTCAAAATGTACTGTTAAAGTTGTTCTTAATTGTTGCTTCCAACTTTTTCAAACCTATTTTTTTCAAATACGTACTTCTGTGTATTTCTTTCAAAAACACAATGGTAAAGTTGTCCATTACAAATTTTTGCTTCACCTGGCAATTCACAAAAAGCTCATTTCAACCACAATTTTCTTTAATTTTTAGTTAAATTTCCACATCAAACTTGGTTTATTTTGTTTTATTTTCAACCATGCTGTCAGCAGATATTTCTCTTGATTCTTTAGAAACATCAAAAAGCCTGAGACGATAAAGGCTGTTCGAATGCTGAAACAAGAAAAAAACATATGGTGCACTCATCTGTGTAACCCTCTCCATTCTTCTTTAAAGTAAAACTTTATTTCAGGCATTCCCAAACAATCCTGGGCCTTGTCCCGAGAAGATCCAGAAGCTACCAAAGCAGAAACTAGAGATGGCTGTGCAAACTTCTTTCTCTTAGCTACATTTGTAAGAAGGGTGTGTACAATGTGTACAAAACATTCCAAAGCAAGAAACGTTCTTTTGTACTGAAAAGGGTGTGGAGCAGATCACTACTCAAAAAATCCAAGCATTCAATGGTTGTCTCTTCTCAGTAATCATTGCCTGGTGCAATTCAGGARAAATGGTCCTTGGAGACAGCAAGAGAGAATTGAGGAGATTCAGCTCCAGACCATCTTTCTGCTTTAGCAGAACATATCAGGCAAGGTAATACCATAATTCCCTGATCAGCTCTTCTTTGTGAATGGTAAAGGACTTAAGTAGTTTTGTATTTTTTTGTTGTTGTTTGTTTGTGACTGGTGGTTTTGGCTTTGGGGGTTTTTTTTTGGGAAATTTTATGCTCATTTCCAATCCTCTTGGGACACTTCTGGTCAAGGAGCAMATCCCTATTCTCACTGTGGTACCACATCATCACCAGTGGAGTTTGATATCTGTGGCATTCATGCCACCTACTTCCTTGCTTTAATATTTTTTAATTATAAAATAGACAGTCTTTTCTCTTTGTAGAATCAGCCACATTTTTGTCAGCCCAAGGATTCATCTGGTCCAATATCTTCGCTCTAACAGTGGCAAGCAGCATATGCTTGAATAAAATGAAAAATAAAAGGAATCTACTAAATATGCTTCCTTTAAATGCCTTACTGACTTCTGGCAATCAATGATTTAGGGATTCCTGCTGACTATTCCTAATTGCATTAGACATTAGACAGTCTATATATATAATATATATGTGTGTGTGTGTGTGTGTGTGTGTGTGTGTGTGTATCTTTCCTACCAGCCTGTGAATTCCAGTGTAATCATGTGAAATAGTATGAAAATGGGAGGATCATTCACTGAGGTGTTTTACTGCATGTAGTGTGATATAACTTAGGAATTAAGTGTAACCACATAAATGGCTCTTTTCTTGGTTGTGTATAATACAGCAAAACAAACATGGGCAAGAAAACATCAGCTACTTCATTACAAGAAAATAGTAATCAATGGGTATGGCAAATAAATCAAAAGAGAATTAAAGATAAAAAGCGTATTTTTTAGTTTTACCTGCATATATATATATATATATATATATACACACACACATTTATAATTGACATATACATTACCGTTTCAACCAAAAATTATTTTAAAGCTAAGAAATTATAGGATGCACATAACTAAACTTCAGAATCTTCAGGGAAAGATTCCTTGAGGTTCTGAGCACAGTCTGTGAAGTAAATATTTTAAAAATCATGAAACACCCTAATACTATAGAGATGTGAGAATGCAATTACTTCACTTCTGGTGCACCATCTCCTGCCGAACTGATTTAGCTTTGCTGGTTTACATTGTAAACTACAAGATCCTCTGGAAAAAGTTATAAAAAMCCCCCAAGTACGTTATAAAAAAAGAAAAACAAATGCAACTGGAATGAATAGAAACTGAGAATTAAACAGCTAGGCCAAATTCTGCAAGAGCCTGTGTATTTTTTAGCTGGTGCTGCRCATTCTTGACTCCCATTACAGACATGCAGTTCCTAATGAGCTTACACCCTATTTTAAATACTTTGCTATGGAAGTGTTCATCACTAGATAATCTCATTCTTGTAATGACTGCCAATACAGCCATTATGCTAATGAGACAGCTAGAAATGAAAGGAGATAAAAGGAAAAAAATGATAGCTAAAATCCAAAGCAGTTTTAATGCTTCTACTTTTAGTTTAATTATGTTCTTCCAAAGAATTATGACAGAATTAAGAAGAAAGGAGGGTAAATATTTCAGATTAAAGAAGAAAATTCTTTGGCAGTCATGTGAATTCTCATAAACATTTTCATATTGAACATTTAGTTAGAGCTCCATCCTGAAGTATCTCTCTGAGAAACATATTTTGACTTCAGAGTACTTTGGTAGACTAGATGCCRCTATGATGGTTAATAGGGAAAATAAAATACTAAAGCTAAGAGAAACCTTAGGATTTGAACTGTCAGAATAGCACAAGAAACAGGAAAAAGAGAATGAAATGGAGTTTAAATTATTTACTTGAAAGATTAAATGATGAAACAGATTAAAATAGTGAAGTATGATTCAACTTAGACAGATGTGAAAAGATTAGGTTGGTTCTAAGATGTCAACCTGGTCTTTTTTTCTGGTTAAATACTTTAGAGGAGATCTTCAGGGATCCTTTGGATGCTAATAAAGCACAAAGTCCATTCAACCTTTAAACTAGGTTGGGAGAACCACTGGTGGTTTTTATTTTATGCCATAAAGAAAATATTATAGTGACTTGAGAGTAATCTTACATTAATAAGARTTTCTTGGTTATCAGGAACATTATTATCCAACATAATTAGGATTATTAGATGCTGCTGCACTTCCTGCAATAGCCTGCATCACCTCAAGAAGAGTGAGGCAGAGGGAGTTTGGAGCACACTTTGACCTCGTTCTGACAATGGGTTCGAGGTGTCAAGTCTGACTTGGGAAGGTCTCCTCCTTTAAGAAAGATTTTGCCCTGAAGAGAGATCACTCCAGAACCTGATTCTTGTTTGTGGACCTCCCTTCCAGCAACTTTTCAAGACTTAAAACTGTGTGTTGACTTCTGCTTTTTTTTTTTTTTTAATGACAGCTTTCCAGGTGGTGATGACTAGTCCTGAGTCATATTCCCATTATGTTTTTCATTCCATGACTTCAACCATTTCCAACATCCTAGCCTGTCACATTCAGAAAAGCTGGAAAGCTTTAGAATATCTCTCAGGAGTAATTCGTTGTCATGATGACTGCACAGAACCATAAAAGTAAAATGCTGGAAATAAATAAAACTTGCAAACAGCATGAAAATTGATAAAATAGACATAGAAAAGTAGGAAGGCCTTAAACAATGCACCATTAAATTATGCTAGGTGAACTTAAATGGAAAKTTAAAGGCAGTTGCCATATTGCAGAACTCCCCAGTGAATCAGTTTTGATTTCTCTCTCATGTTACTATCCTGAATGAGGTAAAAGAGGCACAAGGAAAGTGATAAATGTGGTGGGGGTGGGGAGAGGGGGTTAAAAAAAAGAAAAAATGAAAAGATCTTGAAAAACTTGGCAAAACACTAGAAAACTGTGTGTCAAAGACATCCAAATAAGGCAAAAGTGAACACTGAAAGTGTTTGAAACTAAATGTTAGAAGAAGCAGTCTTTGTTATCATTGTGCATTTCATCAAAATCTAGTTGTTTTTCATAAACATAAATAGGTTTAGGTTAATGACATACAGAATATATGTCRATAGTATTACATAAATTTCACAGGGGAAAATCCATAAGTCTTGTGAGTCTCACCAGTATGAGAATTAGGGTAGCTAATAAGAGAAAAAGGACAATTTTCAGGAGTATAAAAGCTTGTTAGCAAGGAAATCATCTGATTTTCTCAGCTGTGTGAGACAGCACTGGAAATAAAACTCTTAAATTGCAGCAAGAAACTGTTGTAGACTAGGAGGAGATAAGGAAAAAAAAAAAAAAGAACCAACCAAAAACAGCCCAGAACTTTTGTTGCAATAAATACATTGAACTACTGTTCTCAGGGGTAATGCAGATTCTCTACTATTGGAGGTCTTCAAAAACTGTTTAGATAAGTATAATCTAAGTGCTATGTAGTCACTGAGCATAACTGTAGCAGAACTGAAATTCATTTAATGCTGCGACCTCTTAGTCCTTAGATTAGTTTTAGATATACTTTTTAACTAGTGTTGGAAAAAATACATAAAAAAATACATAAAGATATGGATTGTTAATTGCATTTTGTGTTTCAGGTAATAGAATACAGTTTTGGTAGAAGGAAACGTAAAACTAATACCTGAAGAAGAAAAAAARCCTCACCTGGCAACAGCTTTTGGAACTCAGGAAAATTCTAGCTTCTTATACGTACACTTTTTTATTCTGTCCAGTAGACAAAAATCAGAACTTAAATGTAACCTGAGTAGAATCTGAACAAAATTTAATAGAAATTTAAATCCCCACATTTACAGTGGAAATGGTGACAAGGAACAGTGGGGCACAAAGATGTGAATTAGGATATATAACAGGGAAATAACTCAGATTTAATGACAGAATATTTCTGTGCAAGCAAGAGAAAACCTAACAATGCTGGCAAACTAAAACAGCGAACAGACATGAAATAAGATTGCTCTGATTTGGGCACCAAGCARAGAGAAGTAAAAGTCTGTATTTTCATGCCAAAAAATTTAATTTAATCCAAGTCACAGAACAGTTTTTAACCTTTTTTGCAGAAACAAATTCTTCAGCATGGAAATGCCAGTGAAGACTGAACAAATGTGTCTCCTGATGTTACACAGTCTTCAGCCCCCTCTTAGTCCACCCCCACAATCCTTCATTTGGGAGAAATTCGAGGCAACCCCTCCTACTGCCCTTTCTCTTCCAATCATCAAGAAACAGATTCCCAGAGAGATATTAAGCAGTTTCAAGATACCGAGTTAATTTAGTTTGTTTATTGTTGTGGGTTGGTTTTTTCTACRCTGAGAATGCACTTGTTTTCAGTAAAGAAATTCCCTTCCCTCACCACCCCCAGTTTTCTTTAAGTGAGGCCATTTCAGTAATGCTGAATTTTCTTCCCTCCTGTAAACACGTTCAGTTTTTGCAGCTAGAGTACAAACAGCAAATGCTCACCAGAATCGCTCACCTCTACTTTTTCTCTCCTTCCCCCATACCCTCATTCCTTCCACAAGCCCAGCAGCAGCATGCATATGTTATACATTAAAAACAGCCAGAGAAGGTAATATTCATCTGTATGCTGCCTGCACTGACAGGAATGGCAGATTCAGAAAAATGATGTTTATTTTCCTCAGCTTGAAATTTTCTGAATTTCTCAGCAGATGATAACACCTTGAAAAGTTGCATGATTGAACTTAATAATTTTTTTTCCTCATGCTTTCCAACAATTATTGCTAGTGTGTAAYTAGGAGAATGCATCTAACTTTTCCTCCAAAAGGAAAGAGTGTTTTCTATGCCTATATGTTAATTTATACTTTATGTTTCCTATTTAACCAACATTGACACAGCTAACCAGTTCTGAACAAGAAACACCCTTCTTCTAGCAACAGATAATGAACAGTGGACCTATTGTCTAATCAAGGTGCCAGAAACCACGACCTCCTGACAGAAATATGTAACCTTTATTTTGTGTTTGAGTGTTATATTCCTGTGGTGCTCAATAACCTTTGTCTTACAAAAAGACTGCATCTGTGCTCTTTATGCAAAAGCTTTTCTTTGTATTTTTAAAATTAGCAGCAGTGGGAGTTTTGCTTTTGCAGGATCTGGTTTAAGGAATACAATAACTAGGCTCTCAGAATGGAGCAAGATAGGGGAAACAAACATGAATATATACAGAAATTCAAAAGTCATCTGCATTGTCCATATTCTTCTTCTATAGAAGTGCAAGGAGAATTTTATTGCTCCCCTTAGCAGAACTAATGTCATTCATTTTGCAGTGCTGCTTGTGACTATTTGATGTCTGAAAGCATCCGTCCACAGCTGAGGGAATATTGAGCAGAAAAAAACAATGAAGATGAGATGCTGGAGGTCTCCTCTGCAGCACAGAATATATCTGAACAGCTCAGACTATTCAATATTGCCTTTCTTAGACAACAGTGGAAAATTGTTTCTTCTTTGCATATATTTTATATTTGGTTTTTGTTTTTAATGAGCCAAGAGACAACCAGTTGTGCAAACATCAGTACCACTTGTCTCCAAGATCAGCTCAGTAATTTGATTTCTTACTGTCTGCTGTGACTGGTACAACAACCCTGTAGTAAAAAATAGTAAAAGTTGAGAGGTCAATTTATTCTAAAAAATCTATCTATATTTGATTGCAAATTATCTATTTGTCTATATATGTGAATAAAAAATTGCTGTAAATTCACTAAATCCAAGTTAGTGGATTAGTTGTGTAAATTKAAACTTTTTTTTCCCTGAAATGTGTTGGTTTTACTTCCAGTATGTTTCCTCTTTTCTTTCTCAAGATGCTGAGCCAGGTGAGATCCTGATTATCTGATCTGGTTTTGTTCTCATGTAATAGCTCATGTTCATCTTTGAAACKATGATCCATCTTCTTGAAAGCCTCCTGGCTGCATGATCACTCTACTACAGTTTTCCATATGATTTTGCAGGATGTTACACTGGCATTCCCCACCTCCACACCCTAAATCTCATCATTCAACTAGTTTCTTTTTTACCCAGTCTGTCATCTGCTGAACTGAACATCCCAGGCTGGGAATGGCAAATGGGGTGATGTACTCACTTATGCTGGGGAAAGCCTACTTTAAACATCTTAAAACTGGAAAACTATGTCAGCATTTATCACATGCACTTTTAAAGTCCTTTTGAAAGTTAAATCCTAGTAGGCAAATTCTTCACCAAGTAGGTTATATTAGAAGTTCAGGACAGAACAGATGATTTGGGGGCGGGGACACTACAGTCCAGACACTAGTTCCCACCATTTCTTTAAAAATAGTTCTTCCTAGGACTTTGCAACTATTCTCTGCTTCCCTCTTACTGTAACCTAAACTGTTCTGTTATGAAATAAATTTAACTTAAAAGAAAGGGAGTTTATTGTTTCAGTAATCTGTCTCCTCTACACTCTCCTGTAAGTCCTTCAGGTGTTTGAAGCTTCTAATGACCTCCCTGGCTTATATTACCCTGCAGAAATAGCCCCTTGTGAAAACACCAGGTAAATTAATTTTCAGGCCACACAAACTTTTAAGGTGTGTTAAAGATGACAGGATAACATGGGCTAACTGTGAAGAAACTAATTTATTTCATTAAGCACTGTCAATGTTCAGTTWTTATATGCTATGATTTAAATGCTGATTGAAAAGCAAAGTTGAGCATGAAGTTGTGTCAAGATGCCAAAAGTTTATATGAACAACACTATCTGTGGGGGAGCAAAACTGGAAATTTCCACTGTGCTTTTCAAGTACTTTATGACCCCAAGTTCAGTAATCTTTTCAAATCCCTTAGAAGGGACAATTTCTCAGCTGTTATCATGATGTGAGTTATTAAAATTTAATTTCCCAATTAACATTCTTGAAAAACACTGTTCAGCCCTGAACTGAATGAATGCAAGACATGCAATGTGTTTAAGCATTAATTTTTCTTTGCTTCTGTATCRGTTGTATTTTTAGTTAATCAGGAAAACCATTCTGTATAAATGACGAATGAATCCCCCTTGATGTTTGTGCACATGTGATGGTGTGTATTTGTGTTCCACCATTGACATAATAGTCCATGTGGTGAAAAAATCATATAATGATACTTTTACAGATGTTCAAGAAACTCTAGAGTAGTAGTCCATTGGGAAGTACAGGAAAGCAGCTTCTGAGAAGTATGTGATGTTGAGGACTAAAAGTAAGGTTTTTCAGGAAGAAATGGGAAACATATCTGAGACAGATCTCTTTGTAGTGGTTTCTCTAGCTCTCCTTTGCTTGAAGGTACTGGGAGCCTGGAGCATTTGTGTGAAGCTGTAATTGTCCAAGTATGCTTATATACATACTGAGCTGTTAAATAACCAGCTCCTGCAGCTCCTACATTCTAGGCAAAACAGCAGCTTACTTCCCATAGCACTTCAATTTCTGTATGCAATTGGGTTATACTGCACCTTCCAGAAAATGTGGTTGTGATTATTATTTTTTTAATGTTATTATGCCTCCACCAAACATTGCACATATTTTTCACTCACTACTAGAGCACTGGCAGATACTAAAGAAATTGAGAATTCAATCTTTATTCTGCAAGTTTCAAATAAATGTCTCTCTCAAGGTATGTGCTAAGAGTCTGTATGTAGGCTTAGTAAAGTGATGTGTTGTTGCATCTCTCACTCTGAGGCTGGGCCTTGGTACATTCCTTGATGCATGATTTCTTGCACTGAGAAGAGAGAGGTAACAGTATCTTCACAATAATTTTATAGGAGAGAAAAAAATAATGTTTGCAGCCAGGGCTAGTTTATAATAATCTGATGCTTGGTAGAGAAATAGATACCAACATAGGAGAGGTGCTCAGATCTCCCTGAAAGGTTTATCCATTAAGATCTTGTGTGAAGAATTATAAAGAGTTAACAGTCATCGTCAGTGAAGGAAAACAAGCCTTACTTAGCTCTGTAAAAACAGTTTGTAGGCATCTGCCATCAGTATTGCTGTCTCCAGATGTTGATCAGACATAGACACAATCTGTTGCAGCCCTTAATGAGCTGCTCAAAACTCAAATATGAGTGGGATTATAGACACTGTCTGCAGCATTTCATTTTGGATTGGCACCTCCCCACTTCCCCTGAAGCARCTTTAAATGCCTTCCTGAGGTACTTAACTATCTCTGTATATTGTGTGGAGATTACAGATATCTAAACCTGGCMTTTGAGAGCAGGGTCTTGAAAGGCAGTTTTCACAGCAACCCTTTTCTTATATAGCTCAGATTCTCAGTCACTTGCTCTCTCATCAGCCCTGTTTAGAAGAGCAGGGAGTTAAAGTCCACTTTTTTTAGTGGCTGAAGCTCTTGAACTCTACTTCATTTGCAGTGTCTRTCAAGAGATCGCTTCCTTGCTGAAAGTAGGGCAAAGGGAACTGTACTTGTAGATTTACTTTGTAAATCAGCTATTTATTTCCTGTTTTTATTATCTGATTTCATGCTATGCAAAGACTTCTTCTCTTGCTGAGAGAGTTTTTAATAAAAGTTGGTAACTGATGCCTAGAATGACATTAATACTGATATAGCAGCAGCATTTCCTGCTCCTTCAAGAGGGTCTTCAAAAAAAGCAGAGGAACAGGGGAGGCTGCCATGATCYTTCATTGTTTTACTTCCTGTAGTAGCTACTTTCAAATAACTAAATATTGCATACTTTGGATACTATTTAGATGCTCCAAAACCAAGGAAAACATTCTCTCAGATTAAATACCCTTGTGAAAGTCAACTGGCATAGTAGTGCAGCAACTCAGGATAATATTTCCTATGAATAGGGTCCATAGTGATAGACTCCTTGGAAATATGCACAGTGGAAAACAAATCTTTGGCAACAGTGAGAGCACATTTCTGGAATTTGGCATAATCTAGCTAGACTATAGTTACCTCTTTCTTGAATAAAGGCTGGTGCTATTCATTTGATGTTGAGACAAATCAGAAACCCTGCTGAGAACTTTAATAAGATACCTAACAGGGGAAATTCTCCACATTAGGCAGTCTGGCTAGCTGACAGTCACTGCTGTGCTGTTTCAAGATGCTTTAATATGCCTCTAGTTAATATAATAGACCTATAAGTTCCAGTTTTGTGTAATCTKTATGGAGATATTATATGCATACACATATGTGCACATAAACACACATTTATTTGTACTCCACAAGATRAAGTAGTACAGCTGCATGAAGTTATAACATCAGGTGAAATTTTTGACCATAGTAATAATCTTCCATTTCAACCTATAAAAAAAAATAAGATTGTGTTTCAGAGACAGAAATACAGCATTTAAATGCTGCCGTTGTATGCTAAGGATTTAATTGAAAATATAACTCGAAGTGAATTTCTTTAGGCCCAAACTCAATCAGCTTGAAAATTAACAAAGAAAAGGGAATGAGTTTGTAATGTTTTTTAAATTTGAATTTCTTATACTGTTTCTCACTTTTTAAATATAAATTAACACTTTTAAAATTAGAAGTAGCTTTGAAAAAATAGACTCTTGCAGTTTAAAAACATAATGGCTTTTTTCAGGTTATTTTCAATTAAATTTGGTTGAATCTAAAAGTAGGGACAAGCAGCTTTTATTAAATGACTAAAAATTACTGACTTTTTTTTTTTTAAAATTAACATTTAAGCCTTTCCAACAATTGAAAATAAAAGGTAGCTTTTGTTTYGTAAACATATAATCGTTACAAAGTTGTATGGGAAGAGTTGGAGTAATTCCTTTCATTCAGCTTGGGATAGAAATATGAGAGAGGCCAGAAGAATTATGATATACRAAGCATTTCTGCTTCAGGGGACTTTGATAGGAAGGACTGTTCAATGTAAAAAGTAAAGGAGAATAAATAAAAAATAAATTTTCTCAATATTCAGCTTAAACATKCATGAAACTTTGGAATACATTGCTTAATGAGGGGGAGGTGCTGAAGCAGCTTGGTGACAAGTGTTCAAATAAAAATCTCACCKGATTTTTCTATACTACTCTCTTTCTCAGAAGAGATTCATCTGATCTTTGTCTTGCTGGGTGATTCATATTTCTTTCTACCCGTCAAGACTTGACCCTCAGACCTTTGTTGCAGGCTCCACACTTGCCAAGTCCTCCCATAGGATTTGTTCGTGTTAGTTTGCTAGCAAACCCTTGCATAAAGTTGTTTACCAGATATTTAACATAAAAATGGGCACAATTGCTTTGGCTGTCACATAGTACCTTCTGGACTTGCCTTCCTATAATGTCATTGCTTACTGCAACCAGCTCTGAAAATTTTCCTCTTACAAGGGGGCTGTTGTTTTAAAAATTAATTTCTTTGTTCTCTAGGTTGCATTATTGTAATTTTACCTACTAAACTAGCTCTTGTTATTTAAAAAAAATGCTGCTGGACATGATTACATTTTTTCTATCTTTAATATAAATAAGGGAAGCAGTTATAAATAGTTGATGAGAATCTGTGCATGCACAGTGATTTTTAATTGCTGAGAAGTTTCTACTACATTCAGCTTGCAGCTGGCTGCATTGTTATTGTGTTGGTCACATTATAGTTGGCTAACTTATTTTTTGCCTTCCCAGCTATATTTTTGGCTTTGGATTATACTTTAATACACCCAGATGGGTTTCAGCCTAAGTAATACATTTAAATATAAAATATAGATTAAACTCATTAAAAATATTGTTTCAGCCCCAATGTTGGTAGTTACATCTATTGAGTGATATTCCTGTAAATAGGTAAAATGATTTATATTTGGTTTGGACAAATTGTGTTTGTGTACAAAATATGATTTTCTATAATCACACTATCAAACTTCCTAATGATGATTTTGTTAATCTCAAAAGAGGTTCTGGGTTTATGCTCACATACCCATACTCAGAAAAACACTTAACTATGTGCTGAGTCTGAAGAACTGCTTAACTTAAAATGCTATCATATAACAGGCAATGTTCAAAGCAGATTTGTATACTTTGGTGTTTTATTGTGGACCTTTTATTCCAGTTTGAGCATACCTCAATTAATCAGAGAGAATTAATYAGACAGTCTGTATCCAAGCTCTAGAAGTTTTACTAACATAGCAGAGCCTATCCCTACCAAAATCAGCAGCAGGTCACTCTATGGACTTCCTTCCTGTTTAAAGGAAGAGACAGTACAGTATGTTTACATATAAAAATGAAGCATACAACTCAAATATTTGATATTGTTATATTGCAAGTTAATAACTTGTTAATAACTGTGACCCTACTGCCTGCCACACCCTGTGSTCACATGTCCCTGTTGGTGCACTGCTTGTGTGGCTTCATGAGACTCCAGAGAGGCTGTGGTTTCATTCTCTGCTTTGATCAACACGAGATCTACCCCGGCACTCACAGTGAGGATGCTGCTGCCTGCTTGTGGTACTGGGAGCTTGTGTGCAAAATTTTTCAGTTAAAAGGAATTGCAGTGATTAGTCAAAGCCCCTGAGACAGTTAATATTTTTATTGAATAGGAAAACAAAATTTAGCACTTTTTTTTTTCTCCAAAACACAGAAAAGGACTAGTGCTTCAGAGTCCTAGTAACTGTGGGTGTTTCTCAACAGAAACTGTMAATTTATTGTTATTGTTAGCAGATGGCCCAATAYCAATGATTCTTAATWTTTTTTTTTTGATTAAATAGTACTATACAGCTGAAAAATAGTAAATGTGGTAGATATTTTAAAAAGGCACAGAACACTAATATTCTTGTTCTCAGGATGTAAATGTTTCAAAGTTTTTCCTTTAAAAAGTAAAAATAATCAGCTGTGGCAGTAGGTAAGAAACTGGAAAAAGTATATAAGTAAACAGAAAGGAGTATATAATATATATTTRCCAAATCCATCTTTGATAAGGTATGTCAGTTTTTTGATAAAGGTCTTACATTGCTGGTCAAACTAAAGAAGATAATGAAATAGCCTAAGAAATATAGAGTGTACAAAAAGCTACTATAAGGATTATGATTAACACAGTTTTGGAAGGAATTTAGTAATGATAATATTTAGAAGTTTACACAGAGACAAATACTGTTTGATATTTTCATTTCTTACCATAGCAGAGATTCTAGCAATGTTCTGCTATTTTATTTTCTTTTGCCATTGAAAAGGTAGGATTTATTATCAATATGTGGAAAATGTAAATGTCTTAAAATGACTAAATGAGATTAAATAACCTTGTTATCGACCACAGTAATATTCATTTAGGAATCACGTTAATGACTACTGGTGTAAGSAAGATTTTGGGCTGAATAATGGAGGAGGATAAAAATCAAAGGGTAGTACTGAGGCATGAAAGACAGTCAGACATCAGTGTACTGTGGCTGTGAAAATCACAGTCTTAAGATTTACCTATTGCAGTATTTCTCTAGAAAGAGGAAGATGTAGTACCATTGCAATATTCAAGTGGAAACAGAGGAGTTCAGCCAACCCAGCTTTAAAAAATCCTTCAAAGTTTATCCAGAATAGCCTTGGAAAATATTACTCAGATGACCAGGAAAAGGAGAGCCTATATTATATGAATCTAAGCACATGGATTCTTTGGTCAAGCAACAACAAAGGTTAATATCTGTGTTTAAATCCAAGAACCAAGCACAGGAGGGGAAAGCATTTTTTAAAGTATGACACTGATAAGAGAAAAGTGACTATGAATTGGTAAAGAGTCGATTCAGGCCTGAAGTGTCAAGTTTCCAATGGTGTTAAAAAAAAAAAAATTCTGGAGAAAGTTTTCAATAGGAATGGCAAAGCAAAGAATTAAACTGGTTTTGAATGGTCCTCCATTAATTCAGAAAATGGTTCATATTATACATCAGCTACTGGTGTTATCTTTATGGCTGCCCAAGGAAATCAGAGTTGTGAAACATTTTTCTGGTTCCGCTATGAAGAGTTTTAAGTAGTGCTGCCAGGTTATAAGTCATGGATGGTTCACATTAGCAGGACACAAAAAATGTTTTAACATGAATAAAAAAAWAATTATTTCAATGAGATTTTAATGAGTATTTCCTACAGATTTCARTGAATCTACATCAAAATTCAGTAGCTCAAGGCTGCATATTAGATAATTTTTTCAGGAATCACTTCCAAGAACTAAATTTTCTCCAAGGTTTCTCTATCAAAATATTAGACAGATATGGTGAAACAATTATCTTAAAGTGACATAAATTGATTATTCACATTTTAAACATGGAATTAAATTTATTCTCAATAAAGCTGAGCAGATTTAAAATAATTAGTTTCATTAAAACTCAAATTATTAAAGATAATTATAAATTTGTCTTTACCTGAGCCAAGTAATTTAGCCATCAATGTCTGCTTGACTCTTTCTTTTTCTGTACAGATTTTCATTCCTCCCTACAGAGAGCCGAGGCTTTTTACCTCCTTTTCCTTTACCCATTTCTCAGCCTCAACAGTCCTAAGAAGTGCTCTTKGCATTCTTGCAGCTATGTCCACTCCATCTTGAAACACTCTTCACTTTTTCTTATGTTTATAAAAGGATGAATAACCTAATAATAAAATGAATCCTTCCCAAGTATTTTCTCCTGATAAGGACAATGAATTTTCAAATATGGAAAACAAGAGAAATCTTCTTACYGCTATATCAATACATATTCATCATCCTTATATTGGAATGAAGGAGAAAATTTCCTCTCAAGATCAATGATTCCTCAAATAAAAATAATTCTATCTTTGGAAAGATGAAACCTATCTCTCTTTTTTGTATACTGAAACTCTTCCTTAAAAATATTAGGGTGCTCATTGTTAAGCATTATGTAGTTTGGTCAGATTCTGAAAACATAAAAATTTAGAAGATCAAATATATGAACCATGAGAACAAATACAACAATATACTACATTAATACAAAGACTTTGTGAACAAGAGGTACTAACAATCATGCAGGCTTGCCTACTTTGATCCAAATTATGTGAGCACTTAGCCATAGATTGATTTTTAACCACAAGAAAGTGAGATGAATTACAAAGCACCCACAAAACCCCCTCCTGAGYGTTAGAAAAGGAAAGGATGTTCTGCAGCTCAGTGCCCAAAAGGCATTACACAACAAATGAACCAGGTGTGACAGCTGATATTCCCTCCCTGAGACCYAACCAATATGTATGCAACACTTGAAACCTACACTTGAAAATAAACAAAATGTGAAGTTGATGAGAGTTTAATGAAAACAATACCTAACTTTAATTAGTTACAGTGGAAGCTCACTAATTTTCACTTGGCTAACTCCCAAACTCCAAAAGGAAATGCTMTCTCTCCCTTCATCTCAACAAAGATTTCAAAAACAGAGAACCATAGGAGCATTGTTTCTAAAAGAAATTATTACCTTTCTGAAAAATAGAGCATAGTACTAAAGMGCATGTACATGGATCTTGCTGCATCATCACAAAAGATAACTGGAAATACATTGGTCATACTCTTTGAGACTCCTCTGACAGTGCTGAAAATTGAACCTAGCCCTTTAGTGCTCYATTGTGCTTGTAGGAATGAGATGAGTAGTTTGTGTGTTTACTAGGTCTTCATTTTTAGCCTGGAGAGCAAACTCCTTGAGATAACTGGACTGAAAGTAGCTCATATTTGACTTTTAGTTCTGGTGCATTAGAACTTGACTAATCTCTTAAGTTGTTTACATCAACTTTCCTAATGTGTCTGACTGGGTTCGCGTATAATCAAAAAACAATTTACACAAATCAGAAGTGTCCAGGCCTAAAATAACTCTTAGATGTTTCTTCTTWTCATAAAAATTATTGAAAAGAAAATGTGGGGTCTAAATTAAACTGTTGTCTAGTTCATACAACAAGACTAAGCAGGTACTAAATAGGTAGTTTGCTCAAATGAAAAGCTGGCTCAAGTGGCTTTTTACTGAGAGAGTAGTCCCTAAGTGTAATCTAGAGGTAATTTTAAACACGAATAAATAAATAAATAAATAAATAAAATAAAATAAATTAAMAATTTTAAAAAACCTGACAAAGGTGGCATCTTTATAAAGCATCTCATGGACCATATTTCTACTTTAACAAGTGTGCTTTTATTACTCACTAGTCCTTTAAAAATAAAACCAAAAATATCTTCTATTGGAACAAAAAATCTTTTAAAAATAAAAAGTTTTACTAACAAGAGAAAATCCAGGACAGAAGATTTGCCTAATCATTGATCTTCTTCTGAAAATTAAATCAACAGCTCTGCATGAATCACTTAGATTAATTGTCATGAAGGATTTCACTTTTTCTGTATTTTTATGTAAGATACTGTCCACAGTTTTATGAAATTAGTTGTTCACTTAGGGTAACATACTGGAATAATCTATGGCTTTTTTATCTGTTTTATAAGAATTAGTCTTCAATGTGCGGGAGGTTGATAGCTCATGCAATTTATACAGCACTTAAATTTTCTTTGTATTTTCTTTCTTTTCCTCCTTCAAATAGATTCAAGACTACTTTCATTGCACTATCTGCATAGTTAAAGACATTTACTCAGAGGTTGTAAACTGTATCCAGTGCTTAGTCATATTCTTTATGGGGATTGCACAATGGTCTTTTTTTAAAATTGGAACAATCAGACACATCCATCTTAGAAAACAACACTTTCTAATTAAAGGTAAAGTCCTTATTTAGTAGTGGCTAATCCTGAAAAGCCTTCTTAATGTAGAAGGTCTTTACTGAAGCTTCCCATTAACTTCAAATACATGGGATGGTGATGTATGTTACAAAGGATGATATGGATATCTGCCTATCAGGATATCCTTCTGTGCCTGTTTTTAATATTTACTATTTATCCTAAACTTTGTGATGTGTGGTTACTTCTTCTGGCAGTTTTACAGAGTTGCAAGGGTTAGCAGTCTAAAAACTTGCTGCTCTGAGCAGGTTTTAAATGGCATTCCACAGAGAAAGAGACAACAGTCTCCTAGACTGGTTCCTTACGAGAATGCCATCTTTACTTCTTCTGTCTGAGTCCTCATATTGTGGTTGCTTTCTTGCTCCTTGCTAGYACATAATAAAGGTAGATAATGATTGCTAATTTAGGTTCTTTTATTTCTAATGTGGCAAAGTAAGCCAATGATAAAGCAAACATATTTTCTGTTTTGTTTTGAAGACAAATATAACACCTCACTTAGTGGAGTCTCAGCTGACTAACAGATTCTTTGCAAACATTTTTAGAAGGTTGTAGCTATAGCTACAATTGCCCTAGAATTGGCCTGATGTTCACAATACTTAAAATCTGCATTCTTCCATTTTACTGTAGGCAATCAGAGATCTCAGCTAAGGAGACTCCAGTACTTTWAGTATTGAAAAAATAACTTTCTAAGAGGAAAAATGCCTTTAATTTAGCACAGAATGCTGTAAAAGAGTAAAATACTTCTATGTTYCTGCCTCCTAAGACAGACCAAGTTTTGCTGAAGAATAAGTGTATATAAAATAGTCCTCCTGGTGTAGCAGTTACTTTTAAAGGGTGGAATCCAGTGCTCARAGGTGAAGAATGAGTACACTCTGAGGTGCGCAGTAGTTGTTTTAGTTTGCATTTCTTCTTAATTAGAAGTGTTTGAATTCCTTAAGATGACCCAGTGCATTCATCACTGGGGCATAATTTTCAGAAAGTTCACCAGTAGCTTCCATAAGTACATGAAATACCATCAAAGACATTTTTCTTTTTTAGTTGATCAAAGATAAAGAAAAGGCTGTCTGTTTTGTTGTCTCAATTTCTTTAGAAYAAAGAACCTGATTATATTTTCAAGATGTAAATCAGATTTTTGTAAGCAGTTGTCTCAATTTACACCAGGTGAAAATTTAGTTTACTTTTTTCCTCAAATAATTTACCTTTAATGTCTTTGATATACCTTAAAGCTTTTAGTTAAATAATTTACCTTTACTATCTTTGATATACCTTAAAGCTTTTTCATTTACTTCAGGCGTACCTTACATAATTTGCATTGCATTAATAAAGAGGTATTATTAATGTTTGTTACTTTTCTTGTGTTTCCTTGCTCTGTCCTGTGTGCCCATTTGTTAGTGTTTGCTTCTCTTAGTTTGGCATCACTGTTTATTTTTTTATCCTCTCTTCCTTTCAACCTATTCTATCATCAAATACCTTCTTCTGTCAGGTTGAAAGTAAATGTTATGGTATATTCAGAGGGTGGGTTCAAACCAGGTTCCTGTCCTACTGACATTTTTTACTCTACACATAAACTTTATAATGTGCATTTATTTTTCAAAGATGAGTTTAAGTAATTAGTGCAAACTTTCTGCACTTTAGAGATTTTCTTATAAATTCAGATCTGATTCCAGGCACAAACATTGTTAATTTAGCATTGCTTGAAGTTAGTATTAGGGTTTCTCACACATTGGCTTCTTGACAKATTTTTTTTTTTCTTATAAAAAATGTCATTTTCTTTCAAGCYGGAGTTTCATTTTCACTATTTAGAATTTTCTCAATATATTATAGCAAAGTGCTCATTAAAAAGTACACTTTCCAGAACTGTTAATTAAAAGGGCTTGCTGGGATAAATAAACCCATATGTTGTTGATTAACCACCTTTTAGGGGTCAACAGTTGGAATCTCCTGCTGTGCTTATGTTAATTGTTGTCCAAAATTTTACCAAGAAGTGCTTTGTCCATATGGCACTTGCTGAAAATGTAAGGCCTATAGAGAGAATGAACAAAACCCAAAGAAAAAAGGTACCTCAGGCTGTGCTCCGTGTGTGGCAACTTCACGGCAGCACTTAACCTGCTCTGTATCTTACCTTAYGTAAAACACAGAAAAATTTAAAAAGCAATAGACAGTTTGTGTGGGTGTATCAGTGTATTCACCATTATCATGTCTATGAATTTCTGCCACTATTTATAGAGAGAACATCTTACCTGCATGTAAGAAAATAGAACTGTAGATTTTCCAAATAATAAAAAATATAAGAAGACTGCAATATGTTTTAAAGCCCAAAACGACATGGCCAAAAACCTTACATTTTTTACTTTGGATACATTGTTTTTCAGCTCAATAGAATGCACTTTTCCTTGTAATACCCAATATATACTGACATTTCTTTTTGTTAGTTAATTACCCCCTGAAGATCTCTGTCTTCATGCACGGTAAATCCCAGAAGTGTCTATAAGACTGGAAGATTTGCCCTTTGATTCTCCTTTTTGAGGTTTAAAAACACACTCACTGAAAATTGTTCAATTAACAAAAAAAAAAAAAACCAMCAAACTTTTTAAATTCTAGACATACAAATTTTTCACTTCCATATTTCACAATATAAAGGATTTATGAAATTATTTGCAGATGAGTTAAAAAAAGCCAAACAAGCCCCAGACCTTATGCAGAGATTTAAATAAGACCAGAAGCTTTGCCTAAGGCTGTTAAAATTCAGTACCTATTGCACCAAATCTCTGCTGAAATTATGAAACATTGCTGTCCAAGTTTGAGCTTCAGTGATATCAACTGGGTCAACTCCAGCAAAAAAAAAAAAAAGGTTTTTATTGATCATTTCTTTTACTTACTGTGTCTTTTTAAGAGAGAAAATCAATCACTATTGAGAAAGCCTCAAACTTTAAAAACCCTCAACTTTTGCTCCAAGAAAACCAGAGAATAATTGAGGTTTTGATTAATTTAGTTTAGTTTGTCAGTTCAGAAGGAGATTGGGAGTGACATACCTAAATACCTGGATCACAGTACTTCCAAACGCAGGTGAGGAAAACCGCCATTTTCAGCGTGATATTTGCTGCCCAARAGTTTCTACAAGGTGAACAGCTGCCAGCTGGATCTGATTGAAGAGCTGTCTCTGCGTACAATCCTGTCYATCAAAGAAAGAGAAAATCCTGTGATAAATCTCCTTTAGTAAAAGAGGACAAATTAGCACCCTTTTGTTTCACAGACAACCAAATGGTGTTAAATATATGGCTGCCTCCACTCACCCTGAAACGGCTGTGTCTTCAGCTCAAGAAAAGCTGGAGAAGGTGGTGGACTCGATGATGACCACACAAAATGTTTAACTAGGTTTAATACTCTGTGACAGCACAGTTTCACAGAAGAAAGCCACTTACTCCTGGCCCAGTCTGTGTTCATATTTCACATTGTCTGGCAAAACAGCTTTGTCTGGAGAGAAAAATTAATGAGATTTTTGGATTAGGAAAAATGTAATTATGAACTATTTAAACAAAATATTGCATTGATGCAGCTATGCTTTATACAGAGGCAGATTTATGCCTTATTCTCYCAGGCTACTCAGATATTGCTGTACATAGAAGCAATTGTGTATAAATATTGTTCAGCACACAATGTCTTCTGATTCATCATTGGTCAGAAAAACTAAAACAGATACTCAAAACCTCAGTCTGCTCTTGTAGACTCTCCTTTTCCACAAGSTTAGTTCTCATCTTTGTTTTATATGCCTGTGATCTTCAGGAGTATTTTTAGCTTGTAAAATAGTTATTTGACTTAACTCTCCTCTATGAAAAACAATTACAGACCACAAACAAGTCTTTCTGGATGAAATGCTTCTGAAGCTATTCAAGCTTGAATCAGTATCATCAGCGGTACAGTAAAACTATGGAAACAAAGATGAAAATGGACTTTTTCCATTTGAAAATTTCCATTTGAAATTTGAAAATGTTTGCTTGCTTTCTTTCTTTCTCCTTCCATGCTCCTATCTTATGCCTTGCTTGCAGTATCCCGGCTGTAGAGCTAGTTTCTTGACATTTCMTGGTGTCCCTCAGTTTACATTTCCTGGTTATTGTCAGGGAGGATCCAGTGGGAGGCTTGTTTTGTTATCCCACACAGCTGCAGCGTTGGGGTGATGAGATGCTCCTTGGACAGAGAAGGTGAAAAGGCCAGTCAAGTCCAAGGTCAGCATGGGAAGACCAGTGGGCAAGTCAGGGTTGGCAGGGACAGAGCTGGAGATGGGTGCTCCAAGAGCATCAGTGGGGCAGGGAATGGTGGCCTGGGATGGGCTGAAATGGAGTCCCAGCATATGGACAGGGAGAAGGAAGACAYTGAGGGAGGCTGGGCAGCAAAAGGTAAGCTTGTTGCTACTCTCAGGGCTGTGAGAGGTCATAACCCTTCCTTTTGAGTTTCCTCTTTCACCAGGTACAATACTAATAATCTCCAATTTTTGTATTTCACCCAGAGCAAGCAATCATGCAAGGATCCCCTACTCCCAAATTCTTTTCAAATATTTCAATTGTTAGTATTTTCCTCTAAATACAGAGCTCCACTTCCTCTTTGCTTATGATAAGTAATAGGAGGATAACTAAGAAAATTAWTCCTCTAGAACTGCCAGTTTCAGGGTGATTAGAAAATAGTTTAGGTGAAAGGAAAAGAAAAAGAATGGAAATTATGTCATGTTCAGAGAGCGACAGGGAAATGGTTAATTCATATTTCCACTAAATCTCTTTTGTTTTTCTGAGAGATCTCTTAGGTATCAAACATACTTTCTAGCAGTYATGATTCCAAAATATCCTTTCAGATTTTCTGGAAATAACTCCATCAGATGCTGCCCATATGTCAGTATCATCTCTAGCTTCTTGAAGTAATCCAGGCCAAAGTTTTTACAGGRTATTCACTAAATTTGTTGAACAGTTCCAAAGGTGAGGCGTAATCCTGTTCCCAGCGATGGCTGATGATTGCTGAGGGTATGCTTTTCTGTCATTTCTGGTGTACTGAGACCTGATATGGACCATTGCTGGACTCTTCCAGCTAAAATAGGTTTGTTATGTCCTTGGCTTCTTGGCAAACAACAACTCAACATAGCACAGGATGGATTTATACTAATAAAATTGAAATTAAATGTTTTACAAGAGAAACTCCACACTAAAGTAAAATATCTTCTGCAAATCCACTATTGGAAATTCAGGCTATAAGAGGAACCCAAAAAACTTCAAAATAAAGTTGGACTTTTAAAAATACCTTAATTTATGGGCAATGACTATGAGTGAGGCATGTCCAAAAAAGTAAAAAATACATCAATCAGCAGTTCAAATTTCCCTTTTCCTTTCCAAAAGCTTAGATTATTCCTCTTAAAATGCACAAATTATTCCTGTAGATTTTGACCAAAATCATATTTTTGGATTTGGATTGTTTGTTTGTTTGTTAAATATCAGCTGGTTTGGTGGTTTTGAACCTAGAACTTCTCTGCGTTTCTTGTGTAAAAAAGGTACTACCCTGAAATAATCTGTCTTAATGAAGTGTGATTTCTCTGTGGCACAAGGAAGAGTATTACCAAAGAGTTGGATTTAAGCGTCTAGGTACTGGATTTGGGATGAAGGTTTGAGAYATTACATTGTAATGAATGAAAGCATTGATGTTTTTGAGTAGATGCTCAGCTGCTGCTGTTTCTCAGTGTAGCTGCTCCAATTCATGCCATGCAAGGATTGAYTTGCACTCTTTGTTCTTTTGTACTAAAGTTGTCTTCTTTTGTATCATTCATTAAAAAAAAAATTATTAAAAACCCGGAGGAAAAGTGTATCTATAAATAAGGAAACTTGCAGAGGATGCCTTGCTTAATTTAGTACTTATGCACACTCATATACTGAAGCTGTTGATGATAGTAGGTGCACTGTCTAATGCTCAGAAATCTGTTTTAAAATTTCAGAGCCGTCTAGCCTTGGGTTAGGTAGTTCTGCATGAGAGAATATAACAAGCCAGAGTGACTGTGATGAGTATTCTCTACAGCTTAGTACACTGATGATCACTTATAAATATTTTACCAAAGGATGTTATTAGATTTAAATTTCTTTATCACTTCTTCCTTTGGTTTCTATTAGAAATACCTGCCTGAGGCATTTGGAGATGTCATTTTGCATAATGAAAGAGGGCTAACAGGAATACAAATTTCGAGCAAATATTTTTCTTTCTTTTAGGGCCAAATTCTCATGAAATTTTCCCAAATAAAATTCTACTCTTTGGCTGTTTGGCTCTACATTTCTATATACTTTCTCCCATTTCATTTTGAATGTCAAATTCAATCTTCATTCAGAAAATTAAATGAAAAAAAGTGAATTGAAATAGCAACTTGAAGTTGTTGAAAGTACTTGCAGATGAATCAAAATAAAGGATATAGAATCTTCATATTTCACATTATTCATCCTAGAACGTCCAACTGGAGAGTTTATCCAAATTTCTTACTGCTACATTGCTGACAAGTATCTAATTMTAAGAAATAGAATTATTTCTTTTTTACATAGTACAAATACAGTACAACKGAATACAAGATCTATATTTCTTAGGTAATAGGGAAAGTCATAACATAAAAGCCCAGCTCTTCCTTGACAATTATGCACACTTAAAACCTTAGTGACACCACTCATTACTCAGCAGTACCTTTGGAAACCTGAGAAGTGCTTCCACTTAAGTGCTTCTTYAGTGTTTACAAAACTAATTTGAAGAGATGTGCAGTCATCTTCCCATGACTAAGTTATCATTAAAAGAAATTGAAAACATTAAGTAAAAGGAAAAGACAGGTCAGACATACATGAGAGTAAATAATCTGTTCCTAACCCTTGCTAAATCAGGAAAGGATGTTTCATGAACATTTCAGAGATTTCGATATTATCGATGTTGACTCAATTCCCAAGTCCACATCCCTGCTTCCTGAACACAGATGCAAATGACTACTTTAGTTTTAGTGCTATACACTGATTATCTTTAATGTCAGGAAAATGAAGATAATTGCAGAGAGGGATCCATTTACACATTATTTCTCTTTTATTTGAATAAATAAAATAACTTTTGTCTTTCAATTTTTGGCATGTCTGCCTTCATTCTTGCACTTTTTTGATGAGTCTTTTTTCCAGTTCTCCCTGKTCTCTTGGCAAACTTATATTGCCTTTCTTCAGCTGATTTTCTTGCACTATTTCTGGAGCATTTCTACATTTCTTCCACTGCTTTAAATACAAAGTCTAGCTAGCTGAATGTTTTTTATCTTGGTATTCCAATCTGAATGTACATCTGAGGACTAGCAAGTACCTTTGTCTCTCAGGACTTCTAATTACAGCAGAATTTGCATAGAGGTATAGAACATTGTTCTAAAACTTCCTGAAGATAAATTCTAGCTCACTCATTCCCCAAGTGGTTTTAACTAAACTATTCCATTAACAACAAAATATTTGTTTTTTAACCAATATTTCATATCATTAATTTACAATGCTACCTCATTATTTTCACTGTTATCTTTCCTTATCAATACATACCTTTCCATTCCTCTGTTTTAATAATATTTGACTTYGATTGTCCAAATCTGGCTCCATTTCCTGTAACATTAGATCTGCTTTCTGCATTTTGTTGATCCTGTCCTTCATTCTCCTGCAACCTACATTCAATGAGAGAARATAACTCAGATAATTAAAGAATAAATAGCAACAGAAAGCTAATTTACGAAACTAAAATACAGTAAGCTGAATGTTACCAAAAACATATAAAGTCATCCAATTTTTTCTGAACAGACGCACATCACCACGAGGCTTGTCAAACCTGATAACCTCCTATTCCAATTTCTGTGCCATAGAAAACCACGACCACCAGGATTTTGCCAACTGTCATCTGCACTGTGGATACAGGTGTGCATCTCAGCCCCTAAATTCAATTGCATCCACTGTCTGTGACTCTTGTGTGCTGGTCTAGAGCTGGGCAACCACCACTTTCCTTCTYCAGGAGGGATGTGTGAAGACTGTGTTTGGCAGGAAACATGATATTCCAGTGGGTATAGTAGGCACAGAAGGAGTTTGTGAGCCTTGGCCTCCACACAGAAGCATTTATTAAGAGCTCTCTTTTTATTATGTGGAATACTTTGCCTTCAATATGTGGTGGAAAATTATATTTGTTCAATTTTTTTTTGTATTTTGGTTTCAAGTAATTTGCAACTGATCACAAACAAAGGGGCTATTTTACCTATTGTCCTTAAATTAAGAAAAAATAGACTTTTTAAGCAGGTTTATGTAAGAAAACTTCCAATAAGCTTGTCTACTGCTATTAGATTAATGTGTGTGAGACCATTTTCCTTAATCATATGAATCAAATCAGTCTCTCACAGATATTAAGAAAACTTTAAATTGATGTTTTTATTTGTTAATATATGCTCCTTTCTCTTTAATAAGGTGAGATATTATGATTTTGTTTATTCCTTTCTCATTTCTAATGTTTTCCTAATTAGAAAATAACAATATAACCTAATATAATTTTAATTCTTGCTAATTTCACCTTTCTGCTCAAGTGATTTTTGAAATGCCTTGTTTAAGCAATCACAGTGAAATTACTCCCATAAATTCATATTCTTTGGTTTTTTAAGTAGCTATAACCTCTGAGGCTGATATTCCCGTATAGCATTTGATTGTGCTGTTAGAAAACATCAGTGTCTGTTTTCATTCTGACAGTGGTTGAAAGACCTTGTTTCACTCTTTCTGGGTGTTTAGACATGCTGATAAATATTAGTCAACAGCTCCGTGCATTGCAATAACTCAGGAACRGAAGGAAAACTTTTCAAACAAAATTGCTGTGATTTCCACCCAGTACACATGAATGTCTTCTTTTCCACAGAAACATCCACTAACATGTCATTGTCAGTTCTCATCCTTCCTCAGCAGTCAAAACATGCTTTGGAAATAAGTGCCACCTACCCTTAACATACTCCAGTGCAACATGCAAACAGACACACTATTTGTTGTACTCCTCCCATGCTGGGTGATTCCATCTGAAATATAGGTAGATAGCTCTCTTTCCYTTGCAATTTCATAGTGTGTTGCTGTGAAAACAAAATCAATTTTAGTATCAGGGGATATTTTTGAGTGGTTTTTTTTTTTTTCTTATGTTTTTCCTACCCTGAGTCTGCTGCTAGATTCTTCAGTTGCCATGGTGAGCAGGGGTGTAGGCAGTTCTTCTATCAGAGAAAAAAATAAAAAAAATCATGAAATGAATGCTAATGTGAGGGGAAACTGGCAATACTTGTTTTATAACCCAGTCTGGTTCATAAATAAAGAGCTTTCCACCTCAGGCTTTCGTGGGACAGCACAGAAAAATGTCATAAAATTGGACACTCATCTTGAAATAAATTCTTAGGGGTTTTTGTGGGKTTTTTTGRGTATTTTTCAATCAAAAAGATCATGCAGCAGAGAATAGCCCAATGAACAGGTAGGTGAAAGACTGGCACTGCATCCAGGTCTCTTTGGCAATCCAGCTTCTGKTCTCCCTTGTTGAGAAGCTCAGCCAATAGTATTTTTATTAGAAAAGCACTAATTTGATACATCAGTTTGTAGTAGAACCTCACAAATGCTAAAACCTCATAAGTAGAGTTAACTAGAAAAAAATTTACACATGCTTACACTTTTTCATTTTAAAAATTCTGTTTATCACAGAATTACAGAATCATAGAATAGCCTAGGTCAGAAGAAGGAATCTTAAWGATCCACTAGTTCCAGCACTCCTGATGATGTGGGCAGGGATATTTTCCACTAGACCTGGTTGCTCAGAACCCCATGCAATCTGGCCTTAAGCACTTCCAGGGGTGCAAAATCCACAATTTGCTGGGCAGCCGGTTCCAGTGCCTCAATACTCTCACAGTAAAGAATTTCTTCCTARTATCTAACCTAAACCTACAGGCTTCAGGTTGAAGCCATTTCCCTTGTCCTCTCACTACAAGTCCTTGTAAATAGTCTCTCTCCATCTTGCTTGTAGGCTCCCTGARAGTACTGGAAAGCCAAAAACAGGTCATCCCAAAGACTTCTTTTCTCCAGGATGAACAATTCCAATTCTCCTAGCTTTTCCTCACAGAAAATGTACTCCTTCCCCCTAATAGGGTTTTGGTGACCCTCYTCTGGACTTAGTCCAACAAGTCAATGTCCTTCCTATGCTGGGGATCCCACAGCTGGATACAGTACTTACCATCCTTCAAAATACACCACCCATCAAAATATAACAGGTTTCATAAATTACATCTATATGAAATACTGTTTTCTCTTCTATTTTCATCTCTCAATTAGGACTTTATTTCCTCTACCTTTTCTTAACTTTGTTTTTCTTTCTAATTTTTAAAAACAGCAGTGGAAGTAGAAAACCACTAAAGAAAATACTAACTGAAGAAAACATGATTTGGGGAACTTAAAAGCTTTTTCACAAGACGTTTTTTCCTTTCCCTCTTGCAGTCTTCTCTCTAGGAATACAGTACCTGATAAAAAAAGTAGATGTTGTTGACTTTTAAACAGTGCATGTGTTACATAGCTTATTTATAGATACAAGGGTTATTCTGAGGCATAATTAACATCTATAAGATATCTCAAATGCTTGTGCTATACTAATGCCTAGCATTACTGCCATTGACTTGGAGTCCCTGAACAGCTTTCAGAAACTAGTCAATCTCTTAGCTTAAATTTAGACATGGTGATCCTGTAGATTAGTTATATTAAATCAATATCTCATTGGAGGAACAGCAGKATGTGCCCTCCCAACACATTAGTTATGTGCTTTATAGTGGTAAATTGCCTTCTTTAGAGCTGGATGAAATTTTGCTTTTATGGAAGCTTGTGAAAAGAGAATTTTAAGTTCTGCTTCTGAAAAATATCAATAATAACTTTTCTGCAATTGGAAGTCTCAAGTCTTCACTTAAGACCTGMTGATAAATTATCAGTAGCAGTCAAAAAAGTGATTTACAGTATGTTTCCAAGAGGAATTACTTCATATTTATATAGGGTAAAATTTGGTGGAATTAATTTTTAAATTTTCTGTAATAGGAAAGCTKTTTACTAGAAATAACAACTTTAACTTGCTCATCTTTAAGTTTTTTGATAGCCAAAAGTATAAAGATTATTTTCAAGGAAATAAAATAAATTGGCTTGCTTTTTGTGTGTCTGTGTCTGAGATTAAAGGATACCAAGCACAGCAGTTCCTAGGCAAGTCTAACCTAGGACTCACATAGTTTTAAGCTAAGGAATTTTTATGTCTCCTTGTCAGGAACAGAGAAATGAGCCACAGAAGGCCATGAAGACACCTTCTGCATGCAAAACTTCTTCAAATCTGAAGCTGAGACATAACAATTGCTCATTGCAGTTATCCCAACAAATCCCTTTACAATTCAATAATGTAGGAACAATGCTCTAGGCAAGGTCTAGATGGCCTGCAAATAAATATTTTACCATTTCCTAAGTTTTAAAATACATTTCCTAGAAGTTTCTTTTATATACTTAGAGATAAGAGACAAGTTCCCTTGACAGATGTATCCCATCACAGTGTTTAGCAGCTGAATGGTTCAGTTTAGCTGTGATGGCAGCTGCTAAACACTAAGAATATTCCAGTTTATTTGTTAATAATGATTGCATCCTGAAGTCTTTAAAAAATGAAAACAAAACAAAACAAAAAACCCCAAACCTAAGAATCTCTCAGTTATTGGAATAATATCTACACCTAAAGATGTAGAAGGCTGCAACACCTCTCCTAGGAGGACRGGCTGAGAGAGATGGGGTTGTTCAGCCYAGAAGAGAGAAAGTTCTGGTAAATACCTGAGAGCAGCCTTCCAGTACCTAATGGTGGCTGACAAGAGAGCTGGAGAGGGGCTTTGTGCAAGGATGCATAGAGATAGGATGAGGGAGAATGGCTTTAATCTGAGAGAGGGTAGATTTAGACTAGACATTTGGAAGAAATTCTTCACATGAAGGTGGTGAGGCACTGGAACAGTTGGCCAGRGAAGCTGTGAATTCCCCATCCCTGCAGGTGTTCAAGGCCAGGCAGGATAAGGCTTTGAGCAACCTGGTCTAGTTAAAGGTGTCCCTGCCCATGACAGGGAGTCTGGAAGTAGATGGTCTTTAATGTCCCTTCCAACCCAAACCATTATATATTTCTATGAAAAATAAATCTTGATTTTTTTCACTCATAAACAGTAAGTTACTTAAGTAAGTTTGCTTTATACATATCTTGTCATTACTATCTTGAYAGTATTAATATCTCTTTGCTTGAAAAAGAAGTCTAAGGAATCATAATTTCCCAGGAAAGCTAACAGAATATTGTCTGAAGAAATTTTTGCTCTTACCTTATTGATTTAAACAGCAATTCTTTCGGATGGTATAGAAGGCAAACAGGTTTAGTTTAGCAAGAAATAGGTTAAAGTTAATCCAGGTGTAATAATTGTCTTTTGTTCTTTTCATCAGAGTGATTGGTACTAACATTGCACAGAAAAGATGACTAGTGATAGTGTATTTACTGTAGAGCACAGAAAATGCTGAAGTCAAATTATGTGGCTCTAGGCACTTTTAGAGATAGAATAAACAGTGATTCACTGTGTCACAGTCCTCATGACCTGCCTTTATTTCACTTATGCAGCTGCCCATGATCTGCGCACGCCTCAAAAACAATGAAAAGGTACACAATTATAAGTAGTAATTAAAAAGTCACATTAAAATATGGTAAGGACTAGAAATAGAAAACATTCATGCTGTTGTGAATAGGGTTGGATGCAGYTCAGGTATGGATATAGAGCCACTGTGGAGCAGTCTACTTTCCTCTCTCCCTTTTTCCCAGAGTACTTGACATTCTGGGTCATACTGGCACGGGGGTGGATAGCACAGCCAGCAATCTTCTAAAGACCYCCCTTTGGCATAAAAACCACCCATGGTTGAAAGAGAGAAAACACTGTTACAGAAGCATCAGTTACAAACAAGCTTTATGGCTTGAGGTACAGATTTTAGATGAAGAAGAAGAAAAAGTGAAGCCTGAGCCATATGTGGAAAAATGGCTAGAAGTTCTATTCACATCCTAACAGGTTATAAGCTTATGGAAACTATAGGGTGAAATACAATTTCTATTCCCTGGATGGAACAGAGTTGGCATGTGATGCCATCAATGATTGCCCAGACAAGAGCAAGCACCTGCTAGGGGGACAGAACAGAGGCCGGAGCAGTGTGGAATCACCTCAGCCAGGCTCCATTGCAATCTTTGCAGGAAGAAGAACTCGATGGTACTTTGCAGCTAAGGAACCACATAGCGCCCGACACTGAAGGGAGATAGACATCAAGCTGCTGAGCCAACAACTCTGGCAAAATCATTTTCTTCAGATGAACTTGGTTCATTATAACCTAACTGTAATATTAACACRCATCTCCATCCCAAAGTTAACCTCCTCTGAGGTACCTTTGCTTTTTTCTCTGCATATGCACCCTTGGCAGCTCTGAAGTATTTTACATGCAACTGATTTGAAAGTTCCATCAAAATTTACCTGATCTCACCTAAAAATATTGAACATGACAGTAAGTTAGGCCTTGTCTAAAATGCAAGAAGAAAGATTCCAGCCTACTCTTGCCCAGGATAGAGTAGTTCTGTAACAGACCCCAATTAGGAAATGTAGGTGCCTGTTCTTAGGGAGCGGCTCATTCAAAACAGTATCTTTATATTATAGGAGCCAAAATATTCTGAGGTAAGACTTTTTTTTTTTAACTGTTTAAAAATTAACTAAATATACAGTGATCCACAAAAGGCAGCATTAGTATTCTGTGGTAATTGTGATATGAATCTGGTACATTATCAAGTAAAGTTTGAAGCTGTATTCTTGGATGTGTGTTGTATAAGAGTGGGTTCATGTAACAAGGAGAGGACTTGAGGGGCTTGTAATTTCAAATTCTGTACCATCAAGGATCAAAATATGGGACTCTAAAGAGACAGTGAGCCTCCAACAAGTTAACTTAGGCAGCTCACAGTTCTGATAGCTGATTTCCATAGATCTCAATCTTCAGCTTAATTCCTATGGTGTACTGGGGGAGGGTAGCTACTTAAATTGAATTTTAAGTTACACATGATGTGTTCTGAATTATTGACATAAAGTGTCTCCTTTGGACTCAGTTCAGAGAAGCTGGTTGTTGTTATGCCCTATTCCCCTTTAATGGACACTAGTTAGCTCACTGAATCCATTTTTCAACACAGTGAGCACACTGCTTTCCATGAAAATAAACCCACATGAGCTTTCATAGCAGTTTCTAGGAGGTGTAAATGGTACTCTGAAGAAGAATCTGCTTTTGGAGGCTTTTGGCATGCCTTCTTATTAAGCATTTAAGACAAGAAAAATCTTGCATGACAGAGAATTTTAGAATAAGTCAACCATTTTTATTTCTTCTCAGTTACAGATGAGCTTACACTGAAACAGTACCGGAATGTCATAACTTGGGCCAGTCTCTGTGTTCACAGCTTAAATAGGGATAACCCATGTTTCAAATCAGTTTAGGCTTGCTGCAAGCAAGATCAACAATAATCAGTAAAAACCAGAAGAGCTAGTTTCTCTCCTAGCTTAAGATGAATTCTGTAATTTTGGTTTTATCACCAAAGCAAACCCTAGAGTACTCATATGTCAGTTACTACTTATTTGATATTAGAGAAGAAATTTCATGTTGGATGGCAAGGTTTTAGTAATAGAAGGGAGACTACAGGAGTGGCTTCTGCAGAAGCTTCTAGAAGCTTTCACTATGGCTGATGAAGCCAATGCCAGCTGGCTCTGAGATGGATCTGCTACTGGCCAAGGCTGAGCCCGTCAGCAATAGCRCCTCTGGGATAGCAGATTTAAGAAGTTGCAAAAAACCCCTTCGCAGCTGCAGCAGGAGAGAGGAGTAAGAATATGTGAGAAACAGCCCTGCAGACACCAAGTCAGTGAGGCAGGAGGGAGAGGACGTGCTCCAGGCATTGAAGCAAAGATCTCCCTGCAATCTTCCCCTGAGGGGACAGAGATTATATGTGATGAACCACAGCCCCAACAGGAAATACCATATTTTGCAAGCCCAGGTTTTAAAAATTTTAAGATTCTAAGGGCAATACACAAAAGCGAGGCATGAAACATCAATACAATTTCTATCATAAGATTTTACAAATGTCAAGTCATCAGTTTTTAATGTATATAAAAGATAATATTTTTAGTAGTACATTGCCCTCTAGTACTGTGCTATATAATGATTTAGATTTTCTAAGAGGCCTAGATATTCCTTGGAGGTGTCTGCTCCATCCTGTCCTGACCTAGCCTAGGAGATCTGATGGGATTGTTGTATAAGATAGTATGAATAAAGGCAGGTTTTCTTTAAAATATTAAAATTAAAATTAAAATTAAAAAAAACCAGCGTGGTTCTGCCACGCAAAGAAAACTATTGATAGCTTAAAGAAAATATAAAATCAAAATGAAGATCAAGGAAATAAAAATCATAATAAATAGGAGTATTTTTAAGATAAATCAAAAATAAGAATCCTACAGTCATTTGAAATGAACTGAATTATCTAGACTTCCAAAGAAGGTGACCAGAGAGGATGGGCGTAGCAAAAGGAAATTGAAGGTTTCCTCATAAAATAGTCTCCGAAACAACTCATGACCGAAAGGCACATTTTGTGTGTCTTCCCTGAACCTGTTTGGAAATTCAACTTTATTAGGTGCATGTCAATAAATCAGAATATAATATTTAGATTTATACGTCTCAGGATTTATGGAAGTGGTCTAAGCAGACAAGTCATTTATTCATTTAGTATGCACTGCTATACAAGGAGAACTAGGTCCTTTTATCACTTAGGTATTTGTAAGTGGCACAAGGCAGCTCTCCTTATCTTAGGTATCTGAAGATTTCTGTGTACTTCCCGGTGTTGTGCATATGTTCTTTAGGACAATTTTATTTGTTTCTTCTATTGAATTATTTGAACTGCAGCTAGACTGACTCTCAGAAATTGTCTCATTATTTCTGATGAGGCAAACAGATACTGGAAGTACTTTCATACAGGAAGAAACATCTACTCTAGCATAGAATAGAATAGAATAGAATAGAATAGAATAGAATAGAATAGAATAGAATAGAATAGAATAGAATAGAATAGAATAGAATAGAATAGAATATGTTCTTTGGGTTTCACTTAAGACAGAAGGTCCTAGCTTTTTTAGAAACTACTGTACGAAGTCTCCACTGGCAAGGGATAATATGTGGTTTAGCTCTTAGATATGTGCAAAACTAAAGCATAAAGATTCAGGCTGAGACAACAGAGCCAGCTGTGATCTTATTCGTAAGAAAACCATTTTATTTCATGAAATGTTTGGTGTTGTAGGGGTGTAGTATGTGTGTTCAAAATCACATATCTTATTAGCAGTCGAAATCTTCCAATAAACTGATTTCATCAGACCAAACAAATATGATGGCTGATTTTTCTTCTTTTTACCTCTACTCTATAATCCATCAAAGTAGGAACATCTTGAGGCACTCTCTTCATTTATTTATTGTTAGTAAATGCTTCTATAACAGAATGTTCAATTAGATAAGAGACACTCAGAGCAGGGCATCCACTCTGCACTTGACAAAGTACACATCATATCTTCTCCAGAGAGAAAATTTTTGACTCTCAGCCTTATCTTTTAGAGTATATATGATGTAGGAGCTTAGATTTCCTAGAAGTACAGTGAAGAAGCAGATGAAATCTTGACACATMTGGCTGTAAAGTGTGCTGCCATTTTAGCTGGTTGGCAACTGCAGGATGCATGACAATGTGCAACAGATGTTAGAGTATTAGTCACCATGTTTCACTTTCTGTGCTGAAGTATTTAAGAGTTATTTGAAAGATAAGCCTTGACAGYTCACGTAAGTTGTTTTCATTGTGCTGAAGCTGGAGAAATAATGAGGCCAAGCTGCTCCAAAGAAAAGAATGAATTGTAAGAGTTTGTGTGAGGTCTGCTGTTGGGAAAAAAAAAAATGCCTAAAGTGCCTAGCAGCTCCTTATAGGTCATTATTTAAAGGCTGCTTGGATAATAATCAGGACTAATGGTTAAAACTGTGTCCATGAGGAATGGGCTTTCCTCTGAGGGGGACATTAGGCTTAATGCACAGCTGCTGAGTAGCAGCTAGTGACTCCTGAATTAAGAGACATTTTCTTGGTGAAGATTAAAATGGAAGTCTCAAGCCTGCAAAGAGGCCTTTGGTTGAAAATATCAAGCCTAGAAGACTTTTAGGGTTTAGGAAATTAGTTATTTCTCCTGCRATTTGAAGCCACATTTTGGATTCTTACTAGATATAGGAAATAAGACTTTCCACTGGGTCAAATTCACAAATCCTAATATTAGAAAAAAATTTTTTTTCAAATTTTTATTGAAATAATTCATTGCCCTGTTTTGATTAGGATTAGAATTGTAATTCTTCTACTGTTTTTCTATTACATATTTCAACAATATTCTTTTTTGTATAGGTGCAAATAAAGCCATGTGAGATTTCCAAAACCACTMAGACCAGTTCAACATATGGTATGATATCCCAGACAAGTTACAAGTCTTTGAAAATCCCCTCTATGACCTATCACCCCAACAAACAAGGCCACTGGCTCCTTTCAAAAGCAATTYATACTGAAGAGCATTCTTCTGTGAGCGTTATCATCACTTAACAGAGTCAGTGTTGAATCATTGCAAGCATCTTCTGAATTCTCATTTCCCAGGGGAATAGTTTTGGAATATGGAATTCAGCTTTGTCTCTTGCTTAATTTTTTACCTTTTTTTTTATTAATGAATTCCAACGGGATGGGTACTTCCCAAAAGCAACATCCATGCCAGCCGCTCTGAAATACAGGCAGGGTCATAACAGACAGACACCAGAGCCTGAGCAATTATGTGATGACAGGAGGAAGTTGTGTACCTTCCCATAAAAAGAAACACTGATCCTATGGAGACTGATGACTGTTCAAGATGCAGTCATTATTTCTCTGCCCATGGGTTGAATAATGAACTGTACTTTACTGACAGGTAGGTTTTTAGCCTTCCAGACACCTCAAATCATGCTTATTTATACTCTAAGTTGAAAAGTGAAGGTCTATCAGTAATACAAGCATTTGCATGTGTTTCATATCTCCAAACTTTGTGTTTCATATTTCCAAACTTTGTGTTTCATATCGCCAAACTTTAATTTGCCTGCAAATCCTTTTTAATGAATGGTTAAATAATTGAAGAAAAAAGAAATCCCTCTGTATTGCTCAGATCCCAGACTTAGGACTACTTGTTACAAGAGACACTGTTCAGTGTTGGGCAGCTGAATAATTGCTTCTCTCGTACCATCCTATGCTTCTAATTGACTTGACTTTAAAACAACTTTTGATAGCACCAGATTAYCTAAAACAAACTGGATTTTAACATATGATACAGAAATTTTTGGGTGAATTTCAAGAACTTTTAAAGCTTGCATCTTATCTATACTTTAATAATACATGTTTTTGCTGGCATTTTATCCAATGTTGATTCACTAGGAATAAGACTGAAAATTTCAGCTGACTTTTGAGGAAAAAAAACCCACCATGCAATATTTTGACTAAAATATCATTTTACTTTATATCTGTAATATCTTGTCAGACTGCTTTATTCTTCTTATCTTTTCCAAGCTTAGTTTCTACATATGTTGAGCAGAATAATGTATAGTGTATAGTAAAGACACAGTACCAGAAATCTGGAATTTACGGGAGACAGGTAACTGCAGGAGCAAAAGGTAACTGAAAACCTGTAGTTATTGCTGCCMCACCTGAAGACAGGAATTTTAGCATATATGGCAGAAAAGTTCCATGTTTATTCAAATATTGATTCTGAAATTGAATTAGAAAATGAAAGTAGGACTCAATATCTACTCAGATTTTCTGGAAATTTTACACCAAAAAATAATTGGTCTGACTCACCATGAACACGTATGTGGGATCTGCAGGAATAATCAGTTTGGTCACAGAAATATTTGATTTGTACCTCCCAAGATTAAGGCAAAAATATGTCAGGCTATCTATAATCTTGATATTTTTAAGATATTAAAACCTGTTTGTTAGATGTAGTGCAGTCAATCAGAATTACAAGTCAGACATCTTACATATTGAGAAAACAAACTTGTAGGACTTAAGAATTTGTGTTTTGTAAAGTAAGGCCATTTTAAACAAATGAAAATACACAAGTTAATTTCATTTTCAAAATAATTCCATAGTGTATTATCCTTCATATCTTTTTATAAAGATATTAATATTGATGATATTGATTTTATATAGATTTTCATATCTGAAAATGTTTCATATTAATGGGAAAAAAAACAAACCACAAATAAAGCAATGTACAGGTTTTAAAAATCAGCATTGTGCTGTGCAGTGGAGTTAATATCCTGCTTATTGCTTTTTTTATTATTATCTTTGGACACAACTTTCCTTTAAAATTACACAAAGGAGAAAATGAACACACAAAAATTCCCAAATCCTACAGACAGAGCAACATGGGCAGAACATATATTTTCAGGTGGCATTTTGTTTTTTAAAGATGTCTTCTTTTCTCTTGRCTCATTGTGCCTGACACCACTAAAGTCTTAACATGATCCTTCTGTAATACAATACCTCTAAAGAGTATTGTATTATTATTTCATATTCCACAGTTAATATTTATTTGAACTGCACCTGAACATTTTCTGTATTAAAAACTATAGAAATAAACCTTCAATATATATGTTCAGCTTTTATTGCTATTATTGACTAAAATAGGCTGTACTGRGGGTGTAATTTAACTAGGCAGACTGAAATTAAATTCAGTTTCATTTGATTGTTTTTTTAGTGTCAATGTGGAACATTTACATCCATACACATCACTGAAGACTAAGTTACAATCAATGGGGAGAAATAAACACTGTCGAAGTGTGATTCCTCGAAGCTAATGCAGATACCTACTTCAGGAAAAGATATATTTTACCATCCCAGTGCCTATTTCTCTGCAATAACTATGGAGAGACCCAAAGGTGACCAGCTCAGATATCAACATGTACAAGGTGTTTTCTGCATTTTTTCAAATGAATCATAACTCAGGAGTCAGCCTGATCAAATTTAACTGTTACATATCCAGGCAAAAATCTTATAGCCGTCTGTCTGTTTTGATAGAAAATCAGAAACCACAACGAATTTTTTTAATAATTTATAATACCAGCTTGATTTTTGTATTTGGAAAAATTTGATTTTCATGATGTCAGTTTTAGTTTGACTTCTATGAATATGACTGAGGGGAAAAAAAAGTGCATATATCTCCTTCTATGGAACACAAGAACGAATGAAGAGCTTAGGTAAGTCTTTATCTGTAATAATTACTGTGTTTAATTGCCACTCCAAAACATGAACTTTTGCAAGAATAATTTTACTTAAGCACGTTGAGTATCAACTCAAAATTTTAAAACACCCTTAGGAATTGCAATAGAAATTGTCAAACATGATTCCTAGCAATAGCTAAAGACAGTCACCTAGACCCTTTCAACGAATGTGCATCATCCATCAAATTCATGAACAGATGTCTCAAACAGTTAAGCTTAACTAACAAACACAAATATAGTCATATCATTCATGACATGACTCTGAATACAACTAATTTTCTCCCATCATACTATATATTGCTATAACTTTTTTTTGTTAAACCACTCATAAGCTCCTAATTTATTATGAAAAAATGTGCTACTTTCTGAGTCTATTTCTTTCCCTTTTTGCTTTTTTTTTTTTTCCCCCCCAGAATATGTATTTCCATTTTTTCTTCATAAAACCAATGCAAGTTCCCTGCTTGGGATTTTAGCTCTCACAAATGACATAATTCTGAAGACTTAATCTTCTTTACTATGTTTTCCCCTTTAAAAATCATTCATCTATAAAAACTGTAGAGATTTTTCACCTATGTAAAATTTTAATTTCAGAGAAAGAATGAGCAAAAATAGAAAGTTTTTGAACATGATTGAAGACATACTTGAAAGTATTATTAGAGGAGTTCCAGAAGTTAAATGAAACCAAAATGAGAGCTAATACTTGACAAGTAGAGATGCTGTACTTTCTCAAAATAATTAGATGTTCAGAAAAAGATAAATCAATCAGACTGTCTAGTTAGATAAAATGCAAGGGAGTTATAGACTGTTTGGGGCAATTGTGCTATGGAAAATGATGCATTTCAGTGTGAAAAAAGAAATTTCTGTGATACAGTTGAGCATGACTGAAAAAAAAATGATACTTTAAAAATACTGAAGATATATTTGCAGAGCTTAGATAATTAGGAAAGATCAGATTTTTAAAAAACTAAAATAATTAAAAAGTGGAAGACTACTTTCATAGAAAAGGTAGAAACCCATCCTTTACTAAGATTGTGTAGAGGTAAAGCACTTCATGGAAGTGACCTTTCTTCTTTCCTTTACGGTTTGTAAATTGTGTGTCCATTCCCAGCCTTCAAGCATTGCTCAGAAATGAAGAGTTCAGAGAGGAAGTCACTGTTCCATATGTCCAGAAAAATATAAAGAAAGAATGTGTCATTCTGTTTGTTTTTGGTGAATAGTCACTGAAATGAAATTTAAAAGGCTTTGTAAAATAAACTCAGCTGAGTCAGATGCATGCTATTTAATACAGGGTTTATATATTTTCATTTATATATATTTTTAACATTTTGAGTTTTAGCTAATTTGCTCCTCCCAGAATGTGTAGGTTCTGGTGATGGGTAAAAGACAAGTCTCCAGTTCAGTTAGGAGACTGTAGACTAACTGAAAGCAGGTGAGTATCATTTTTCTATATCCTAGTGAGATGTCAATAAACATACCAACTCCACTGTTGTTGTTGTGTCTTCAGTCTTAGATTCCAGGTGGTCATCAGTACTTGTTCAGCTACTCTAAGTTGCATGAAGTGACCAATTCTTTTTGTGTGGAAGCACAACCATATCAACTGTTAGACGATACTTGTCCTTATTTTCACCAACACACACTTTACAGTAAGAGTTACTATTCATAATTGATGCTGTCCTTCAAGATTTCCTTGTGTTTGCTAAAAGGAATAAAGTTGAATAGGCAGTCAAGATCAAAAAAACCCACAATAAACATTGATAATAAATTATCTCCTTGAACACTGCAGAAGATATCTATTTTCTTACTAGGAATATTAAATTGCTATTTAATGTAATTCAAATGCAAAGCAATGCAACTTTGAATGTGAACAAAAATACTCAATTCACAAAAGTGAAAACATAACTGCATGAGAAATGCACCAGGTTATCACTGCAGAGAAGTCAGTATGCATCTGTGGCTCAAAATAATCAAGATGTTACACTGCATATGCAAAGAAACAACAAATAAGATAGAGAACATTGTAATGCCTTGATACAAGTCAGTGCTGTGTTTTCATCTAGGATATGTAGTCTGGTACTAGTCTGCTCAGCTCCAAAAGAAAAGCAACAAGAGCTCTATTGGAGAAGGGTGAGAATTGTGAAGATCTCCCATTGACTCATATAGAGATAAACCACAAAACATGAAGCAAACAATCCAGCTGCACTCTACCTGGTTGAGGACATCATCATCCTCCAAAATGACACTGTGCTTCACAGCTAGACAGCAGCACATTTCTTCCACACGGTCCTAGAAAAAAGTCATTCGTGAATTCATCTCCACCTGGAGAACTTTGCTGCTGTCACAGCCTCTCCTCTGTGTCCACCCTCCCCACTCATACCTGTTGTGTTGCCCCATCTCTTGGTCTTAACACAACTACAGTGTTACTCTCAAGGCTGGCCTGGAAAGGCCAAAAATAGCTCTGGAAAACAGCTCACAATAAGAGCTGCAGCCCATATGAAATTACCTACTGGACATGTCTTAGAATCTTTCTAGACTGTCTTAGAATAGTTAAGGTTGGAAAAGACCTCTAAGGTCATTGAGTCCAACCATTAACCCAGCACTGTCATGCCCACCACTAAACCATGTCCCCGCGTGCCACATCCACATGCTTTTCACACTTCCAGGGATGGCGACTCTGCGACTTCCCTCAGCAGCCTGTTTTTATTGCTGATTGCCCTCTCCATAAAGAAAATTTTCTTAATACCTAACTTAAACTTTGCCTGGTACAACTTGATGCCATTTCCTCCTGTCCTGTCACTTGTTACTTGGAAGAAGAGCCTGACACTCCCCTTGCTGCAACCATCTTTAAGGTGTTTTTGGATGTGCTCCTGCACCTTTCTTTCTCGTCATGAAGAGCCAAAAACTCAACACAGGATTTGAGGTGCAGCCCCTCCAGTGTCAAGTACAGGGGTAAACCCACTTTAAGAAGGTGATCATGGCAGGGGGTGGCGTCAGCTGAAGATCATGGCAGCTCAAGGCGTCAGCTGAAGATCAGAGGAAGAGAGGCGGCACCTTCATGAGATTTACGACTCTATTCCTGACTGAGAATTCTACTCCTCAAAGAGGGCTTCACCTCATTGGGAAGGGTGCCAGGGATAAATCCTCAATGACACCAAGTAGGTGCCTACCACAGTACTGGTGTCATGCTCAGGCCATCTGCCTTGACTGAGATGAATGACACCATACATTGCCCCTCACGTTACTTTTTATTGATTTTCCAAAACCTGTACAGCTTTCTTGCATGCTTTTTCACCTTCCCAAGAATTGATTTTTTTTTTTAAAGCAAAGTTTACACGTAGTTCAGATTTCTGCTAAATCCTTTCTTAAAATAGAAGTTGTTGCTTACTGTGATGTGCAGATATCTTGGCAGAGGTGGTCTGAGTACAGAGATCAAAGATGTGGGGTTATGGAAGGATCTTATCAAGCTACAATGGATCCTGTCACAACAGCTTGTAAGCATTCTCAAGCATAAGGTAGAACAAGGTTTGACAACGCAGTTAGCACTAAGGACCATGTTGTCCAAGTCTCTCCTACCTGACTGTTCTTCAGCCACCTGACTGAATGCACACATCTCCAAGGCCTATCAGAAGTRAAGTGGGGAGAGTCTGCAGCGATGGTCCTGAAGTAATTTCAGAACTCACAACTGTAATGGGTAGGTAACATCTGTCATGATGGAGAATGGAATAAGGGCCACACAGGTTGATGTCTTTAACCAAGATTTTCCCTTTTACATCACACTGGAGTGCAGAGTATGTTGAGGTATCTAGTGCAGTGGGATTCACTGGCACAGCAAACAGTGTTGGTTGTGAGGATTTCCAGAGAAGTCTTTGGACAGTCAGAGACAGTCAGAGACAGTAAAGGTTCACAAGGTAGTGACAGCTTATTTCTCCACTGGGATGGACATAGATGATGACCAGAGGTTCCTGAAAAAAATRACTGTGTGCCATGGATGTTTTGCACCCATCATTTATCATCCTGTGTGCTGCCTCACATATCTTCCCACTTTTGGAGCACTGTCTCCAGGGTGCCAAATCTCCATCATAGAGAGCAGATATTGTGTACAAGGTGATATCTGCACCCTGATGATGTGATCACGTGCTGCCTGTGGGCAAAACATCTGCCATGCATGGGCCAGAGGGCKGTATGCAAATCTTGTGAAATGCCTTTTGTGAAATTACAGAGCCTGTCCCAGCTGACCAGCAGTTGAGAAAGGATACTCTGCTTTAGGAGACTATCAATATAGTAGAAAGGATGGGTAGACAACGAGCTTTCATATTCTCAGCCCAGAATTGTCAGTGAAACGTACACTGTGTAGTTAGTACTCATAGTCCAAGCAGAAACTGTTACAGYAATGGGAGCAGCAAATTCTTGGAAGGAATAAGTAGAGAGTGTGAATCATTTTGAAGATGTTGTCCACAACAAATAATCTCTTAACAGTGATTCTTGGTTAAGTGAAGAAAGGAGGTGCTAAGACAGTGACTGCAACTACTCCTGACTAATATAGACTTTATTCAGCAATTCATACGGATGAAGTTAGAGTAGTACAAGGTGTTCTACTTAAAATCATCCTTACAGATCATTTCAATGCTTCTGGTCACAAAAAGTCAGGCAAACCAATTTTATGAGGACATAATGGAAGGCACTATAGCACTGTAGTTATTAAAGCAGGATTGCTATTCTAGCATGTCTTGAGAAAGAAAAGAGGCAGGGTGTGAAGGGGAGAATGTGAGGGAAATGATGTAAGACATATTTGCATCAGCAAATTAATTAAATTTGTATTAATTTATAGAGAAGTAGTGGAAACAAGATAGACAGAAAATCCATAACAAATGCTAATATGTAACTAGGTCTTCATAAACAATGCTATTTACCTGATTTGTTTTTCATGTCYAAAATTTTTTAACTTATCATGGGTTCCTAAAATGTGTGTTGTTCATACTTATTTAATAACTACTTTCCCTTTTGGTAGGTTATTCAGAAACTTTATATTGTCAAAATGTGTTTATTCAGAAAAGACACAGGAAGTAGCTTCTGTTCCTGGATTGGAAAGCCCTTCCAACTAATGTTTCCCTGTATTTTCTATTTCATCTTAAATTGCCTGTGAATGTTTTTGCTGGAAAGTTACTGAATGGATGCATGAACTCACAGAAAACAGTTTAATTAATAATTGGCTTTGTTTTGCTGTATGCCTTTACTTAGCTCTAGTGATCTAGTGGTTACTAGTTATCACCGGTAAAAGTGGATAATASGGGAGAATATAAGTCAGGAGGATCCAGTGCAGTGAATTAATTAGGCTAGTTACTGGAACTGTAAACCAAAGTATTACATCTATAAAACAAACAAATAGCTTAAAAGAAAAAAAAAGGAGGAGGGGGGGAAAGTATGACAGAGAATCTAAAATCGTCTTCCAATTCTTTCATGAAATAAAAAAAAAAAACAAACACAGAATTTAGTTTTCCACCTAATGTCCTTATAAATTTTCCCACTTGAGTACCTTTTCACTTATTCTGCATTAATTATGTATTCTCAGATCTTCATTTAAAACTAACCAAGTCTTTTTATTGCTTTGAAAATAGTTTGAAATATTTGAAAATTCAGGACTCTTCATGTGTAYTTATTAAATGATATTTGACAAAAAATTTATGCTTCTGTTTTCCACAAGGAAACTCYCAAGGTAAGTTTGAAACTACAATTCCTCAGCAGCAAAGCTTTCTGAAAAGTGTCCATCAGTACTTTAAGCCTTGAGTCTGATATTTAGGGGATATAAATCTGCAGATAAAATTATAATGGATGTATGGCAATGGTGATTGCCTGGAGGTGCAGGTCATTGTAAAATGATGGGGATGTCAGGATGTAATTTTGATTAATCTTTCCAAATACATACATTTTAGAGGAGAAAAACAGAGAGTGTCATTAATACAGTTAGTTTATTTAAAGGGATGCAAAGCATAGCGGGAAATACAAGCTGTATACAGTCAGAGAAATTAGCTTTTTGTAAACTAATACAGAAAGCTTTAATTAATAGCAAACCTCATACTCTGCCCACCTTGCCAGCTTAGATTTAAGGGAAAGCTTTGAGAAATATTTATCTGAACAGATGTCTCACTAAGATAGTTGTACAGAAATACATCCAAGAATTATGCAGTCCTTTCAAATTTAATGTTGCTGAGTTTGTTTCGTAATTAAGAACATAATTGAAAACACAAATGTTTGAAATATTAATAAGGCCTACACTGTCTCTGTATTATCCACCCTTAATAACTCTTTCATGGTTAGGAGAACAGAGACACTGCTTGTAAAATTCCTATGGTTTGACTGGGCCAAAAAAATCTAGTAATAGAGTACACAAGTTTATATCAACAGAACTTTGTTCCTATTTTATTTTTTTTTTAATATTTACATATTAAAACTGTACTGTAAATTTGCTTTCTGTAGCATTAGAATAATGGCAGAACCATTTTTGTTACATACAAAATGCTTCTGCTTCTTCTAGGTGCAGAAGTGYTGAATTTAGGAGCTGAAGAACTACTAAATTAGGAACAACTGAGGATGCTTAAATCCATATGAGAATATCTGCAGTGAATCCTATGGTGGTTTTATATTCCCTTGTTTTTCCCACTGCCTAAAATTAAGCATGTTTGAGCAGTATAGGCATATAGAATCTGTGGAAGTATTTTCTCAAGATGAATTGTGTTGATCAAACCCTCTAAGCAAAAGATGGACAAATTTAAATCCTCTGCTGTGAAGCAGAGTGGAAGGGTTACACATGTGGAAGGGTTACACATGTGGAAAGGAGGGAAATTCCTAAATTCACCTTAGATTTGTGACTGTTGCTTTCAAATAGTTCAAATATTTTGTAATTTGTGGTGTGTGGAGGCACAAGTTGTGATATTTGATCATAACCAAAAGCAGATTACCATTCCTGTCTCTTCCCAAGAATAGATGTCTGTATGTGCTTATTATAAGAATATATTTCTTCATCCTTCACAATGAAAATTTATTAACAGGCACAGTTAATGTCTTAAAAATAATTTTTCCCAAGGTTCTTGTTTGGATTACTCCTTGAGGTAAAGAGGGTTTGGCATGTACAATACTGTGCATTAACCTGGGAGCAGCATTCTCAAATGCATCTGTGAAACTATAAACTTTAATTTTCATATTGAAATAATTTTGGCACTGGAAAGCTAAACTTACATGCTCTGAAGCACCCTGAAAGGGCCTTTCTCTTTTTTCTTGGCAAGAGAAAAGCTTTCTTTGGAATACAACTAGCTACTAAAAATAGTTCCTGTTTCCCCCAAGAATCACCAGTTTATATGGTTCTACTATTCCAGTACCTACAGAGGGAAAAAGTTGCCTAGGAAATATGCCAAAGCCTTTGAAATGAGGTCATGTAAAGTATATAGACTGGGCTTGTGCCTCTGTAGAAGATCATAAAAAAACCCATCTTGGTAACTTTTACCAATGTAACTTTTTGAAATCCCCAATATTAAAAATATGCCGATATTTATTCATCTGTAACTTCATCATCTGACAGGTAGGTAAATTATCATTAAGAATTCAAATTTCTGACAGAAGGCTACCAAAAATTTTGAAATTTTTGAGTCCTAACATCACATTTATGGATGGAATTTCTTCATATGACATGGAGTTCTCCATATCACTGCATCAATAAAGCAAAATATATTTTCCACTTTTCTTTTCCATTCTTTGTGTCACTTCTTAACCTAGCTATGTCACCTTTGCTTTTGGAATATCTAAGGACAAGAGTATATTCACTCCAGGGGTAAACTTAAAACCAGCAGGTCAAAGAACCTTTAATTTGCTCTGGTCTGAGATCTTCTATGAGCAACACAAGTTTCACTATTCTAAACCTCCAAATTTGTCTCTTTATTCAAGCTAGCCACTGGAGAAAGTACAGACTGAAAGGAAAGAGGTCGGCTTTTACAGTCATTGATAAATAAGGCAGCCAGAAACATTTATTTTCATTTAAAAGAAAACAAACTAGGAAAAAGTGAAACAGTAGTTTTCCTCTTCAAAAGGATTTCTCCAAGGGTCAGTAATGTCAATACAAATTTCAATGTCTCCACTGGTTATCCCTTAACAGTGAATTTACTGCTCTAACACTCTTAGCCTCCCTGATCCTGTATGTCTACCAACTACTTACTACACCTTCTCCTGGTTTTAATATATGTGCCCTGCACATCAGACTCTGGAGAGCAGCCTTAACCCTCATTTTAGGAGCCAAACTAAACCAGCTTCCTCCTGGGGCTCAGTGGACAGAGAGGAGAGAGATGTTCTTCAGTGTGATGTGGAAAAGGGGTCTAATCCAAATTGTTCCCTGCAAAGGAGCCTCTCTCTCTACACTGMCTAAAGGAAGGACTTAGAGATGAGCTATCTTACTTTAATGAATTCCCTCACTGTCAGTGTTAATTTAGGTATCTAAGGTAAAGCTGTGACTCCCTCTCATTTTTGATTTTTGTTTACTAAAAGGGATCTGGTCTATAATTCAGAATTTCAAGGACCTGTTGCCTTTAGCAAACGACAAGAAATGTTTAAAAAAAAGTAATGACAGTGAAACTGCAGTATCCTTTTAGAGGAATTCTGGAAAGAAGCTGAAGATCACTGCCCTTGTGAAGTGTTTTCTTTCATTGTTTCATGAAGCCCTTATGCAGCAGAGCTAGCCAACCTTTTATGAAATGATGGTCTGTGAATTCTGAGAGCCTGCAGTTACCTCAGCAACACACAGTGCACTTCCACTGACCCTGGGCCAGCCCTGTTTGTGGCTTGAAGCAAATTATACCCATAATGGTGGTAGAGGCAGAATCTCTCTGCCTATCCCTGGCAAGACTCAGAATACGCTAGGTAACAGGCTCGGAGCAGTATCTGCTCTGGTGCTGTGGGAAGAGTGAGTGTCACACAGCCACAGCCAGCCATCAGGGGCTGCCTCCAGAAACAAAATAAAAGAGAACAAGACAAAAGGAAAGAGAAGAAAAATGAACTTCAACAGAATGTAAGAGTTAAATCTAAGACCCAGTGAAACTAATTAGGAGACTAAAGCACCCAGTGTAATTACATTTCTTTTCTCTGTCTTCCCCCCACAAGATAAAAGCGTGCAAATAAAGTACCTCTTTTCCAGCAATCTAATGCAATGAGAATGTAATATATTGCCAAATATCAAGTAATGTATTTTACTGGAAAATTAGAAAAGCAATACTGATTGTTTACTCTAAGACTGAGAATGATATGAATGAGATCCCTTTTGTAGAAAATCTTTGTATATTCACAGAGGTCTGTACGTCACTCAGAAATGGAGAGCACTCTCTTTGAAACAATAACAAATATTCAGCACTTAGGAGCTAGATGAGGTAAGAAATAACATTATATACTGACCCGTATACTAAACCATCAAGAGTAAATTAATTATTTTTATTATTTGAAACAGCACTTTGAAGGCATTACCTAATTCTTCTAGCCTCCCCTGTTTATAAATAGAGATGCTGAGGAAAAGGGAATGTCCAGAATCATACCCATCTAAAAAGTGGAAATAAACTAAAATACCAGGAGCTCTTTGCTTTAAGCCTGTGCTCAGTTCTCTGAATCTCTTGCAAGGCTTATGGAACAGAAGCCAAAGTTTAGAAAATTGCTGGTGATGTTGTAGACAAAAGGAGACATTTGTCTTCGGGTCAGACACATTAAATTGATTGTGGGATGGCTCCAAGAAGACCATAAGAGCTTGAGTCATCCTACAACTTGAGTCACATGCCTTCTTCACAGGAATAACCCTGGAAGGCAGAGTGAAAAAACCCACCCTATCTCTCTTCCTGGCAGATGGCATTGCAGCCAGTTGGCAGAAGGCAGGATATTACATTTTCATGGAAAAGGATATGACCTGGCTCCAAAAATAATGACTGTCAATGTATGGTTCATTCATGTCTGCTTTACTAGTAACCAAAACTAGAAACAAAAGATATAAGTGTCAAATATATACTTCAACGCTCATCTGCAGTTTTTCCTTCAGCAAGAATCTTTTACAGAATACCAAGACAGAGCCAGAAATCTTGCTGATTAATTTAAAATGATTGCTTGTGTTTTAAATATTACAAGGTGGGTGCAACAGTATCATGTTCAAACCCCACCCAGCAACTCAGCTGCATGCAGGTCACTCCTCTCCTGTGGGATGATGGAGAGAATGAGGAGGGTAAAAGTGACAAAACTCATGAAATAAAGACGATTTAGTAGGTAAAGCAAAAGCCACCTACACAAGCAAAGCAAAACAAGGAATTCAATCACCACTTCCCATGGGCAAGCAGGTGTTCAGCCATCCCCAGGAAAGCTAGGCCCCATCACACACAGCAGTGACTTGGGAAGACAAACACCATCACCCTGAACATTTCTTCTTTCATTTTCCCCCAGCTTTATATGCTGAGCAAGGCACCACATAGGCTGGGATATCCCTGTGGTCAGCTGAGGTCAGCTGTCCTGGTTGTGACGCACCCCCCAGATCCTTGTGAAGCTCCAGCCTCCTCGCCGATGGAGTGGGGTGAGAGGCCTTGATGACGGGTAAGCACTTTGCAGGAATAACAAAACATTCCTGTGTTATCACCACTGTGTCCASAACAAATCCAAAACATATCCCTGTGCCAGCAACTCTGAAGAAAGTTATTCTCAGCCAAAACCAGCTTTGATCAGCAACAATGTAAAGTTAACCAGGACATTTCTTCCATATTCAATGTAAAGAGATGGCAGATGGCTTGCCATACAAGAGTGCCTGTCTCTAGAAACCTGTCTAAGGATGGAATGAGCTGTGTTCTGCAGGTAGCTGCATTTTCTCATAAATAACATGGTGAAGGGATAAGCTTTCACTGGATGCTTAAGTCTACATAGCTAAACATAAATGAAATGAAAAGTGCTGAAATTTTTTATATTTTTAAGAGACATATATATATATATTTTACAATGATAATTATTCAACTTATATTCAAGCTCTTTATGAAATCTATAGATAATTACATATGTTTTAGTAGCAGGGATATTTCTTCTGGTGAAACAAGAAACCCCCATATGTAGGAATGTCTCCTGCATGTCCACGCTGTCATGAATATAAAATTTACACTGCAACCATGAGTGCTTGAAACATAAAATATTACCAAACTTTCATATGAAAGGAGTTTTCTAGGATGGCATATTTCCAAGGGATGTGGAATAAAGTGTATGGTGAAAAGCAAAGAGAAGTTTACTTGCTAGCATATATTATTTCTAAGTCAATTCTTTCTTTTTTCCACATCCTTTATACCACAGACATGGATGAACATGGGGCTACAAATTCAAGTTAGTCTGAATTCTGGAATAGAAACATCATATTAGTACATCAGAAAACAAAACCTACCTACCTAGGTGTTGTAACTCAGGCTGATACAAAACATCTTACAGTAACATGCTTAAAGAGGAAACCAGACTGTAAATGAAACAGTGAGGTTATCTCTAAAAGGGTTTTTTTTGGTTTTTTTTTTCCCATAAAAATAAGAGAGAGCAAAGCAAAACAATTTGACAGATTAACCAAAACCTAAGACCTCCTACACAGATCAAGGATATACTTATTCAAGAAAAAGATTATAAAAAAGACTATTTCTAAGAAAATTCAAATATGATCTCTTTCCTATGAGTTGAATTTTGACACAAGGAAGAGCCAGGGTACCTATAAGGCAACCAAAGAGAAAAGATGAAAAAGATGTCTTTGATATCTATAAAAGACACTAATCACAGAGTGAGGTTATTACATCTATTAGAAGACAGCAAATGTATACAATTAGCAAGAGAAGGAAACAAGGAAAAATATTTTAAAAGCCGTAATCTACCTTTTGGTGGTGCTTTCAGTCTTTTTTCTTCCATCCCATATGGGGGGAATCTTTATTCTTCTCTCTGTTTCCTTTCTACATTCTTGGCTTAAAAACCCATTGCAATCTTTCCCCTGATCTCAGCATGCTTTGGATCAGACCTTACTCTAACAGGCATTGGCTAATTTGTGTGAGACATTTATATTATCTTCTTCCTGCTGCAGTCATGTGCAAAAGTTATATTTCACTTTTTTGATGGCTTCAGTTAATGGAGAATAGCTTTAGCTCATTTCAGATCATGCCTTAATATACCCACTGGATGTAATATTATGACTGAGCTCTCATTATAAAGACACCATGATAAAGGTGACCTACAATTTTTGGAGAGACTTTATCAGACTCCCTATGCTGTCCGTTCATTGTTCCATGGCTGAAAATGTCAACAAACAAAAATATGTTCTCATTCTCTAACAAGAAGTCTCATAGGATACCACAAAAACATCTGCAAGATAATTCAATCATTGACCTCAGGATCTTCAAAGTTTGTACTGCACAGCCGTTTAAAATCTAGTTGGACAAACTTTTATAACTTGCTGTGTGATAGTTAATTCTCTAGTTTGGTAAGAAAAGCTTTTAAATCAAGCCAGAGACAAAAYTGAAGGTAATGTGGAAAGTGTGGACAAAGGAGAATGGAAGAATCTTAAAATCTGCATTAGTGCTGTTCGAACAAGGATTAGAAGCTTCTGATAACATTAACATAAATTTCCCATTGCTAAGGAGTAATCAGGCCCAGATGCCTGAAGCTTTCTCACAAAAAATTGAACTTTCTGAAAAATACTGAATAGGAAACTAAGACATTAGGAATGTGATGAGAAAAAAAATTTGATTCTTCAGTATTCTTAACTTCTTTATATCTTACAACCCTCATGGATATTATTTTTGTCAAATGGATTGAGATAATCAAATCTCTGATCCACTTTCCAGGTAATGGATAATATAATACCCAAAATTTGTTGTAAGATATTGAAATAAAACAAAAACTAAACAACTTTGAGGGTGTTAAACCACACAAATGACATATCATTTTACTTACAAAGAATGTACAGATATTCATCTCAAAGGCAATTAGTTTAAACTGTTAAAAAATTACTAAGAGGTACTAGTAAAGGGCCTAATTTTTTTTTTGCTTGGTACTAAAAGTGGTGGATGAGCCTCCAGTGCAAAGGTTAAACTGAGTATTTCTGTTAATAATTTTTGCAAAAACTGCTTCTATCAGTAGAACCAATCAACTGCAAAATAAAATGGAATCTAGTTTCTTAAAAAAGCCCAGCCTTTTACAAAAAAAAAAAAAATTGCTGCTTAGCAATTACAAAATAAGTTTTTTCTTACATTAACAATATAAATTCCAAAGACAAGACGTGTCTCTCGAACCTGTTAAAATCATCTGAAAGACCTATATACTGCTTTTTTTGATGTTACAATTTTGTAATCAACAAAGTAAACCAAGAGAATTATGCAGGAAATTACTGTTTGCATGATATTAGGTAAAAAAATAAGAACATTTACATTGGAACAGCAAAGCCTTCTATTTGAAAAGTGTTTTTTACCATTAATGTGTTACATCAATAAATATTTCTGCTTGTTAAGCTAAAGTATTTTCACAAAGAAAGCACATGGTATGTAGTAGTTTTAACAATAGCTCCAAGTACCTTGAACTTGTGCATGCCCATCCTATTAGACTTTGTCTGTAGTGGTCAATAAATCAGTTGTCTTATATATTACGAGTCAAAGAATTAAAGAACATCAGCCCTGATTGTATTGATTAAAGCACAGTGTGGCAGAGATGACACTGAACCTCATTACTTTAAGGAGATCCATCTGTGAAACATCTGGTGACTCCACCAGCTAGGGAGACAGGATTCCCTGAGTTCCTCACACTTGCCAAGCTTTGAAACACGAGTAATAAATATTCCCAGTAAAATATGTAATTTCAAAGTGAAGTATTTTGCACCACTAGAGTTATTTAGGAAGAATTATGACTATTTAGGGGACATACTTCCATAGCGATATTATAGAGGAAAGTTTTTCACTTTTCTTCCCATTTATATAATTCATTAAACTTATAAATTCAAATAAAATGCTGTTATTTAGATCAGCTTTATGGTAACAAAATTTTGAAGGAACTTTGAGAGAAAGCATCTACAGTCTATACTTCAAATCCTTTCCCTCACTACATACAGCTGCTTGATTTTCAGTATCATTTTAGAGCTTATTTTTTCCCTTGAGCTCCAAGACCTAACACTAAGGGGCACCAGAGAACTGAACTGCATCTGCTCAGATCCATCATGAACCAGCTGCCGCAACTAAGTTGCAGGTTATGCACACTGCTAGGTGGAAAGAGGATGGGGTTTTGGGTGAAACAGAAGAGGTGAAACAACAGTCCTGCATGACATGTTCTCTGTTACAGAAAACTGTCATTGGAAAAGCAAGGGCATGCTCGTTTTGAAAATACCAAATGTCTTATTATAGCTTATTTCTAGGTGTTGAAGAAGAACTCTTGTTCTAATTTTCCAGACAAAAGTTGGGAAACGTGTGAAAATATTACATGACATGAAAATTGATTTTTTTTTTTTTGATAGGTCAACTATATCTAAACCCTCCTAGCATAGTGAATTTGAGTATTTTTGCTTTGATCTTAGACAAGTGTAAAAAGAGGAGCAAAGACTTAGGAATTCATTTTTATATTAATTTTCAAAGGAGATCTGAATACCAGCACGTTTTCAGTACCAATTCTTCAAGTTCCACTATGGAGATAAAGAACTTTTATAATTTCATTGTGGATTGCAAAATTGCCTATTATCCTCTCATTTTCCCAATAGGACCAAAGGGAAACATTATTTATATATATATATATATATATATAAAAATTTAGCCTCTTTGTCAGGTGTGGACTCCAAAACCAACTTTCTTGTTTGTCTGCCAGACACAGAATAATTACACCATCACTGCCACATATTTTAGTAGAGCACATTTTGAAAATCTCAGACCTGATGTCAGGAATCTGTTGCTTATGCTAGTTGGTTTTGGTTTGGTTGGGTGCTTTTTGTTTGTTTGTTTGTTTGTTTGTTGGGTTTTTT
>QVAJ01000072.1:1240588-1270913 GCA_003546035.1 Mixornis gularis
GCCTATATTTCTGCTTCAGTCCCTTTATTCGAAAAAGAAATACATACTCAAACTAGCAAAATGTAAATAAATAAATGACATTACATTTTAGAGTAGTAAAATTGTCCTGAATGCTTTTTAAAAGCTTGGTCACAGTCTTGTCCCAAAACAGAAAGCATTACAAAAAGGCAAATTCAGTACAAAACCCAGTATGTCAAATCATTTCAATCAAACCTCCAAGACCAAAATTAATAATGTACCATTAGCAGACAGCATGAGCTGATTGACTGAAAATTGCAAAAACACATTCTTTGCACTGTTTGAGTAYTTTTTGAAATTTGGGTATTGTAAACCTTTCCTTACAACATTGACACTTTTTTCTGTGCCTTTAAATACCCTATCAAAATAAAATCCACAGATAACTTCTGCTTGCTGTAGCATTTGACTCAGATCTTGTAAGGCCAGATGAAGCCATTATGATAATGCGCTTTGACCCCCAGTGTAACACAGGGCATAGAACCTTGCTCCACAATTCATACCTCAGGTCTGCCTCTTCTGTCTGAGTTTTACCGTTCCCTTTTGAAAGACACCCAGACTTGTATTACTGCTCAAAGTGACAGAAATTCCAGCACATTCCTTGGTAAGATCACCCTTCTGTTAATGACAGCTGCAGTCAGATAAGGTACAAGTTTTGTCCTCCTCTGATGTGGTTTCGTCTCAGGTCTTTTCCCACTACACTTTTTGAAGCTGAATTCAAGAACCATCAGCAAGCTGTATTAGTTTACAGACCATGTTTGTTAAAGAAAAAAGGCTTTCATTAACCAAAAAATGGGGCAAAGCCACCTTTTGCAATGTACTGTATACTTTTTTCAAGAACAATTATCATTCCCCCAGGATAGAGAAAGCTTCTGGAACAAGAAAAGGCATGGTTTCTAAACCTTTTGCCAGTCCAATAGAGAAGTTAAAATACACGTCTTGGTTATCCTATGGCCAGATACCATACCTGATGTCTCGAGATGAACACCAGGTCTTCCACCTGTTCATGTTCAACCTCTAGTTGTCACCTTTTCTTGTCTTGTGTGGCATCCAGGTGTTTCTGTTGCTGTTACATTAAGGTGCATAAGTGAGCCAGAAGAAAGGAGTGAGAGATACTTAGGAGTGTCCAAAGAGTAAGTTTATTTGAGCAAGAGGTTGGGGACAGAAGGTGTTTGGATCTCTGTTGTGGGCCCAAGTGGAGATCATCACCTTAGATGATTTCATCATCCTAGAAGTAGAGCTAAGCCTGGCTCCTCTTTCTTTCTAAGCAGTGATATCTAAGCAGTGAAACACATAGACAGTATTCACCCAGGGTTTTGCAAAACTTCTCTTGGGGATACAGCTTGAGGTTTATGGTCATCTTGCTTTACAGCTGTCTGACTGAGAGGCAGCCAACTGCATTCAAACATTTTACTGTGTGGCCAAAACTGGCCAAGATGTAGAGCCTGTAGTGTCATCTGCCATTTGTGATTTGCTATGACAAGGACAGACACGGAGACAGACCTCTCCAGCCACCATCCTGTGTGGACATGGTGTTTCACGGCCACATAGGGAAGGAGACCCTGAAGGAGAGAGGGCTGGACAGTAGTGCTGAGCAGTCCCTTCGGTGAGATGAGTAGAAAGAGCTGCATCGAGGAAGCACTTTGGAGAGTCCATGTGGTCCCCAGTGCATCTCCCACGTCCTCCACCTCAGGCAGGAGGAGGCAGAGTTACTGCTGCTGCCAATGCGCCAGGATAGAGCGATCTCGGCGCGGGAGGAGATGACGCAAAAGGCAGAGCTCCCCCCAAAAAAGTGTTTCTCCAGGACGAAGATGGCGGCAACTTAGCCCAGGGGCCCAAGATGCCTGTGCCCATCGGGGGCCCCCAGCCAGGCAGTTCCGCCCCGTGCGCCCGGGGACACCGCGCCCGGCGGCAGCAGCGGCGGCAGCCGCAGCCCATTGTCACCAGCAGCGGCGGCGGCCCCGGCAGCCTCCTCCTCCTCTTCCTCTTCCTCCTCCTCCTCTTCAGCATCCTCGGCAGCGCTCCGGGAGCCCTGCAGCAGCGTCTCTCCAGTTAGAGCGGAGCGGGGAGAGAAGGAAGAGACAGACAGCGGTGCAGGCATCTGTGCCGCGGCTCGGGGCTGAGGAAGAGGAGCAGCGGCGGCAGGGAGGAAGAGGAGGCGAGGAGCCCTCCCGTAGCCGTCCGTCGGCAGCGGGGGACGCGGCATGCGGTTGTCCGGGGGCAGTGGGCTTTTCTCAGGAGGGAGATGGGGAGCTGCGATCTGACCATGCCTGGGTGAGAGGGGGAAAGGACCAGTCGCGCAGCCCCGCCACCACCAACTATCACCACCACTACCACCACCACCACCACCACCATCTCCTCTCCTTCCTCCTCCTCTCTCTGCGTTATTGCTCTTATCTTCTCCACGGCACTCCGCGTTGGATGGACTGGGGCTGTTTCGTGTGGTGAGACCAAGGCAGAGCCACCGGCGAAAACCAGCAATATCTCGGAGGAAGAAAAAGAAGAAGAAAGAAAGAAAGAAAAAAAGAGAAAGAAAGAAAAAAAGAGAAAGAAAGAGAGAAGGGGGAGAGTGGAAGAGAGAGAGAGAGGGAGAGCAAGCGAGCGAGAGAAGGGAAGGCAGGCAAGAAAATCCCCCCAATCTTTTAAGTCAATGCATATTGTGGTGACACCGGCAAAGGAGCCCTCACGGTGGAGTCGGCCAGGGCTGTGCGTTCCCAAAATATGACCAGGGGTGCTTGGATGTGTAGTCGGCAGTATGATGACGGCTTAAAAATCTGGTTCGCACCCCGAGAGAACGAGAAACCCTTCACGGATTCAGAGAGGGCTCAGAAATGGCGACTGTCCCTGGCATCGCTCTTGTTTTTCACGGTCCTGCTCTCTGATCACTTGTGGTTCTGCGCCGAGGCCAAATTCACGGGGACCGGAGAGAAGGAGCAGCCGCCGCCCGAGAAGCCGGAGCCCGCGGAGCCGGAGCTGCTGGCGGGCATGGGGGAGCCGGCGCCCCCCGCGCCCCGGCTCCTCGCCCCCCCCTCGCCCTCCCTCCCGCCCTCCCCCGGCAGCAGCGGCGGCGGCAGCCGCGGCAGCCGCACCAACGGCACCGAGCCCCGGCACGGCAAGGCTGCTTTCCTGGGGAACTCCACCGCCAGGCCCCTGGAGACGTGCCCCCCCCCGGGCTCCTCGTCCGGGCAGTGCTTCAGCGTGGGCGACGCGGAGGCGGTGTGCCGGCGGCGAGGGGGGTCGGGGCAGAGCACGGGGCAGAGCCCGGCGCCCGGCTGGGACCTGACGGATTTTTACCTTTCCTTTTGTAATTCCTACACACTTTGGGAGTTGTTCGCCGGGTTGTCCAATCCGGACACTTTGAACTGCAGTCTGGATGTGGTGCTGAAGGGGGAAGGCTCCTGCAGCCAATGTGTCCAGGCTTACCAGCGCTACGACCAGCACGCTCAGGAGAAATACGAAGAGTTTGAGGTTATGCTTCAGAAATATTTACAGTCGGATGAGTACTCGGTGAAATCGTGTCCTGAGGATTGTAAGGTAGGAGCCCCTGCTGTGTTTCCTGTCCCTGGCTGTCGGGCTGGCGTGCCTCCCTCGGCTGTTGTGGCTGCCGTGGACCCTGTTGTGCCTGCTTCGGTCTCTGCCCCTGGCGCCGGCGGCCGCGGTTCTCACGGTGCAGGCGATGCTGCGGAGGGTATCGGCCGGGGTGCTCCCCTTAGCGCATTGTTAAAAGAGAGGAAGAGAGAGGGGGAAGCTTGAGAAAACGCAAAAAGAAGTGATCCTCGGTCCTCYGGGAGCGTAGCGCTGGATTTCCCCCTCCTCATGAATATGCGATTGGCTCCGGCTCGGATGCCGGCTTCCAGTGGGCTGGGATGCGACTTGGCGGCAGGCAGCGACAGGGTCTGCATGACAATGAGCGGGGCTCGGAGCGGCGACCGGGGTCGGGGCTGCCCGACGGCGCTGCCCCGGCCGCCGGCCCTCGGTGGGCAGGTGGCCGCGGTGCCCGGGGACGGGCGGTTCGTCCCCCCGCGGGGCCAGGGCGCGCACCGGAGGCTCCGGGTAGGTTCCGCCGGGCACTCGGCCCCGGGGCTGGCGGTGCTGGACGGGCGGCAGAGCGGTGCGGCGCCGGGCCTCCTCAGGAGCGGGAGCGGGACGGTGTTTTCAGGCGCTCTGCCAAAATCTGTGGAGCTGGGGAAAGCTGGAGGACAGGAGTGTCTGTTGACGGGAACCGCAGTGGCCCTTGGTTGGGAGCTGATGGTGACAGCGTTTTGATTAGCTGCGGCTGTTTCCTTTGGTGCCACTGCTGATGGCTCASAGAGATCCAGAGGCTTTTCTTTTCCTTTGCTAGAAGTCAGAGGGTCCCACTTTGGCTCTTGTAGTTGTTGCCTTCTCTTTACTTTTGCACAAGATTAGTTGGCCTATCTCTCAAGACAGGGCAGGAGAGTTGTCCTCGGTGCCTAAAAAAGCTAACTGCATGCTTTTTCCCCCTGTTTGAGTACTTGGTAGGAGGTGGATATTTCTGCCCTGAACTAAGTTATCTCAGCTACTGTAGCACTAACCAGTCTGAACCAAATTCTGYTTTAGCAGTGGAACACAATGCATGCGAATCACTGCTCTGAATAGGAGGCCTGGCAGTACCTCTGTGCTCTGTAACTTCAGCAGGGCCTTCTGAAATCATTTCATGGTAACAGCCTATGCCTAAAAATCCCATTCACCAATAACTTAGTATAATTTGCATATATATTTGCCACAAAAGTGGATCCAGAGTCCCTCCAGAAGCTGAAATAACCTGCTATCTAATTGGATAAAGTAAGAAAGTTGCTGTATTTAGTTTTTCTTTCTAAACCTGACAAAAGTAAGGTAGACTCACCAGAAGTGTCAACTTGACTGTTTTTAAATTGTAAGCTGCGTGTGTACACAGTCATTGTATATGTACTGTGTACTCTGTTACTGATAATGTAAACATATTTTATTTCCAGAGTGAATTGAATAAGTGAAAAAGGATATCAAATGTAAATAGATATCTATTGCTGTATATCTTTGTCATTTCAGTAGCTCTATAATTAGAAATTGACCTACTATTCCATGCTGCCATATGATCAGCATTTACATGCTTAAAGTGATTTTTTTGTATCACAGTTTAGTTTGAACTTTACTACAAAGTGCTCAGTTGCTCTACATGATATCAGGGTGTAAAAGGTGTTGAAAATGAACAGAACAGCAAGTTTATGCTGTTTAACCATTTTCCCTTCACACACCCAACGAGGAGAAATACTTTTTTAATGATAGAGAAAAAGTTATTGACATTTAAATGATTGTGTGAAACTTTACTGAACTAGACAGATGCCAGCGACCTACATTTCTGCAGTTCTGAGTGCCAGATGATATTGCTTTATGTTTTGAGAATTTGGCCAACCAATCAGTGTTAAAAATGAAAGATACTTCAAAAGTGGAAAGGAAAAATTCCCAAACCATGGGTGCAACTTAGAGTGTTTTCCCTTTCTCCAGGGAACCTGGTGGGCGGTGCAGATGCCCGGTGGGGTCAGTGGGGTCAGCCGCGGGGCTGGGTTGGSCCGAGCTGGGTTGGGCCGAGCTGCGCTGGGCTAAGCTGAGCTGGTCTGCCCGGCGCTGAGAGGAGGGCCAGGGCAGCGCTGTCCAAGGTTCTGCAAGACAGAGCACACACAGCCCGGGGCCGGGCGGAGGAGATGCCGCTCTCTGCTCCCGTGCCCTGATTTGGTGCGTCTGGGTCCCTCTGCAGCCTTTTGATTCGTGCGGGTGGTTGTGAGAGCCAAGTGGATGGCACGTCCAGCCATCTGACGTGTGTGTTCATGTGCTTGTGCATGGGCTGCCCTGAAGAGTGTAGAGGTGAAACTTGAAACTCGAATACTTTGTGACTGTTGCAATATTTTTCTGGGCTTTCTGGTGTTTTATATATATTTCATTTATAAAACTCAATCAGGAAATTCTTTTCTCTCTGTGTGTAAGTAATTTTTTTTTTTTTTTTGCATGTTGGATATTTAGCTAATTCTTAGGTAAAGCATCAGAATAGAAAATAACTTGACATCTACCTATGTGGTTTAGGTACACATTACTTGGTGGGTGTCATGGTTTATGTGGTGACCTGCTTTTTCTTTTAAACAAAGTGATAAAAATACTGCCTTTACTCAATAATCATATATGTAAGCCTTGGCTCAATACAACGAAAGGGTTGTTAACTAGTCCATTTGTATTTAAGATGTCTTTAGCATTCTTGGAGGGCAGCTTTTTTCACAGAAAAAAAGAGATTTTCATCCAGTTGACCTATAGCTGATGATAAGCAATAATAACATTTACTCTGAATAACAGTCAAGCATAAACTTGCAATTGGTTGTTGCTTCCCCCTTCCCCAACTTGCCCCAACACCATACACCATCCTCAACTCATACAGTTCTCACAGAAAAGTGTGAAGATTATAATGGGTTTCTCAGCAAGCTGTACCTTTCCAGAAAGTACTATTGGTGGTAACAAATAGTACATATCAAAAATGCCTTTGATGCATGAGTATAAACCTCAGACGTTATGTTTTCTTTCTTTTATCTGAAACCAGAAGAAGATGAACTATACTTTCAAAATATTCTGTCTTCCATTACATGTCTCCTGGTCTCTGAAGAATATTTTTAATTAATTACTTTATATTGCAGAAGTTTGTAGACAGGAGTTGTTTGACTTATAGACGACATTTAGCTATTCTATGTGGTGAGTTTCAGTTTTAATATACAAGTATACTGAGGTTTTATTTTGGTGGGCTTTTTTGTATTTTTTTTTTTTTTAAGTGTGCTGTCCTGTAATTAAGGTCTTACCATTATACTTTTATTGAGTTGCATTGGGGATTTTGAAAATTTTGTAGAAAATGCAGACAATTTTTAACATTTAGAAAACAATTATTTTTGATGGTATCAATAAAAATGCATATGCCTTTTATATTGTTTGTATGTCAGTAGACTGTGTGTGCTGTTTAGAAGCTTGGGGAATCAGTGTTGTCTCGCTATAAATCCATCTCCAGCTTATTTCTTATAAACTCTTCTTAAAGTCTGATGTCTCTAAATATTGTTTCCTTGTCTTGATAGTCACGTATTAGTAATGGCTAAACAGTAAACAATGGAAATATCTGAATGTATTACATATTCAGCTAGATGGTGAAACAATTTTCTGTAGCTTTACTGAATCAATAAAGTAACAGAGTAACTGGAAATCTGGATTCACACTTCTGTTTTTCTGTTTGAAATTTAATTTAGATTCTTAAAAATGTTTATGAAATCTTTTTATTGCCTATTATAAATTTGTGGTTATATTTGCAGGGATTTGTCTTGGAAATATGTATAATTTCTTGGTTTACAGAAAATCATTTTTACATGCAGTGTGTCACAGCACAGTATTCAGACAATTAACAGAAACTGTATTGGCTTGGCGTTGGAAGACACAATTCCTCATTATGACTTGTCAGCTTTCTATCAGGGGAAATGCTCAAGCTTTTATTCTTAAGGCAGCAGGCAATCGCTCTGTGGAATAAAATAAAATTCTGGCTACTTCTGATTAAGAACTGGGTCAAATAACTAAGTAGGACATAAAAACATAAATGCTTTTAATATATATATATATTAAAAATAGAGCTCACATCTTTGTGGTTAAGTGTCAGAGGGCAGGGCTTTCCTGAAAAATGTGTTTATTAATGTTTGAACAAGATACTAGTCATCATTTTTGACACAGGTTTCCTTAATCTAGTGCAAGTTGAGAATGTTTAAAATGTGGGCTTTCTTAAAGCTAGTTAAAATATTGAAAAACTTAATTCAGGTAATTGCATTATAATTAAAATAACATTAAAATAATTCATTTTCCCTCATAGAATATCAAAGAGGAAAAATAAAAAGGTACTAACTCTTCTTATATCAACATTGCTACAAAGAAAACTTTGGCTGACATCTTTGCTGCTCAACATGTACACACGGATTTTGTTTTTCAGGAATTAAATACCATTTGATGACTTGTGATTTGAAGATTATGGTATTGGTATCAAAAATATGCAATAGAATACTTGACTTATAATACTACTTAGTTGAAAAATGTGTGTCAATAAAGGCTTTCATCATTAAGCATAGATGGTATAGTTGATAGGAATATAGAGTTTGTATTTCTGTTACTGAAGAATTTTTTTTGATCAAAGAACTGTGCTCAACTACTTTTACTTTGAGTAAGAGGGTGACTGGAAGTTATTTAAAACAATTAAAATCACATTTCTTCTTAGATGTTATCTGGAAATATCAAAGCCTATGTGAATCATTACTTTCCTAAGAACTTTTTCCTAAACAGCATATGTAGTCTAATTAGGTTTTGATTTAAAATCTCTGTTAAGCTGGCAGAAAAGAGCAGATGAGAAATACAAACTTAAAAGCTCAAATGATAAAAGAACTCTTCAGCTACAAAAGATCACATAGAGCAGCATCTGCCACAAAGTTAGATATTTTGGTTGCACATCATAATCGCATATTTATACWGTGATAGTTCTATGCAAGAGCGATAACTCAGCTAATCAGAAGAAACCCAGACAAATTATACCTTGAAGATCTGTACTTGTGGTCTAATACAAACGAGAAAAATCCCCACATTAACTACTGAACTAGTGCCTTTTCTGAATCTCTTGAAATATAATTATTTATTTTAAAGTTCTTTTTTAAAATTAATACTATGCTGTATTAAAAAAATACATAATACTTAAATGTTTATACTTTTAAAAACTTTTTTGGCATAAAATGCTGTGAAACTAATGTGACTGTGTAAATTGATGTTTGCACAGTTTTATGGGTTTTGGTATTATTTGTTCAAATGTTTAATTTTTTTAAAGTAAATATTTAATTGATTTTCAAAACTAGTATAGGGCGAATATGCGGATGAATTTAGTAAAGCTCTTCTTGTAATATTGGTTTAATTCAAGCAGCAGCACTGACTATGTACTAAACGATTTGTATTTTGGCCTAAAATCCTGATACAGCAGTCTGTCTCGGTCTCCCATTTTSAGCTAGATGAATGGTACTGCACTCAGGGAAGACTATGCACATGCTTGTGGTCATTCAGTTGCTTAAATGCTTTACTGGATCGGGGTCAGATCTCTTCACTCCTAAAAGAGAAATTCCCACGGTGTTCTTTACACAAGTGCATGAACCCCACTTAACTTCTAAAAGTTTGCATCTAGTTGATCATCGAGATACTCATCCCATTCATAGTGTCAATGGGTACACCATTCCTGACTTAGGAAAAAAAAGAACTGCAGATTATTAGCACAGAGTAGTTCAAGTGGATTCCACCCTAATCCAGTAACCACTGTTTAATGTTTCATGGTATTAACGTCACATAGCTTGGGACCTCATGGCTCTGTCCTCAATTTCCCTTTGTTCGTTTGTTCTCTTTACATCATGCASTGTGCTTCACATGCACTTTGCAGAGACTGTGACAGTCTTACTTCTTCATTCCAGGTTCTTCTGAGAAAAGTAATCAAAATGCAAATTATATTTCTATCACTTATCCTGCCTAAAAATCATTTGGTCTATACATAGTCATTTATAACTTCAGTCTTGCACTAAGATCCATAATGTATCTAGATCTGTGAATTGCCTAAAAAGAAAAAAATAACTTAGAAGCTGAATTCTTAAATATGACTTCTTGATAAATATCAGTCATAACACCCCAAAAGATAGAAAAATAAAGTAATCCTATGACAAAAAGAAAAAAAAGCTAGATACACATTATGGATATTCACAAAAAATATAAAAGTTTAGGTTCTCTTTGTAGTCAGTGGAAACACATAGGTAATTCTAGAGTCTAAGTCAGTTCACAGTGAAGTGGATATCTAAAATAGGTCAGATAGATTATGCCCTAAAATACTTATTTTATGTCTGTTGTCTCTAAAGAGGACATACTGTCATTTAATATCAGATACAAACACTTCTACCCACTGTTGGCCTCAAAAGCCATATTAGATGAATCCTAATAAAGTGCTTTTGATATAAAAAAGTTTGGATGAAATTATGTTCATATGCAAAATTTAACTGTGAAAAAGTTTGTAAAATCCTGCTACTTGTGCTGTCCTACACCAATCTAGTGAAATCACAAGTCTATTTCACTTCTATGATATCTATATTCTGTTGCTGAAGAATGTGTGAGCTATGTCATCTGCTTCTTAGGGATGAGAACGGGAAAGGGCCTTGTATGACACAACTGTATTTTCATCACTTTTTTTTGAGAGAGAAGACCAAAATCTTCCACATATGACTTTTCCGGTTGTTATTTCTGTTGAGAAACTAGACAATAACAATGAGGGTCATCTTCTTAATAGACATTTTTGCAGGTAGATCTGCTAGAGATTATTTCTCTTATTCTCCCTTCTCTCTTTACAAGGAAGGTTGATTTTTGTGGGGRGTGGAGTGTCTATGTGTGAGAATTTCTTCCTTTAGTCCAAATCAGAGGAAACTCCCAATTACTCAAACTGCCTCASTCAAGAAACACATTAATGCCACTTCACTACAGTAAGCATACTGTACTTTTCTATGTACTTTTCACTGTACTTTTCTCTTGTCAGAACTGTAGAGCAAACATCTCTAAGTGAGAATGTGTGTGAGCTTGATTTCCTTTACAGCATCAATCAGATGAAAAAAACATAGTGAGGCACTAGAGACATATTCTGGCTTGTAGAGAGATTTGATTAATTTGGAGATATGTTAAAAAAAAATAAAGACCAGGTTTCTTTTTAGATATGTGAATTGACCTTGTTTGCAAACAGGGTAGGCATACKTGAATTTCTCCTTTTGAACATGCATGCTGAAGAGCTATATCCAACTAGCTCCCAGTCCATAATGACAAAAAGAATAGGGCATGATGTAAGTGGTTGATCGACATTTGATACTTTCCCACCCTTCATCTCATCTCGTCTCCTCTCCTTCATCAAAACTGATAGACACGTGTTGAAAGCTGTGTTTGATACAAGATTGGCCTAAAGCCTTTAATGGAACAATCTGCTATGACCCTTCGAAGCACTGATTGAATGCAACAAAATTGTTGGGATGAATGGTGATGATAAATGCTGAAGTGACAAATTTCAGCAGGTATATATGGATATTTTGGTCCTTTGAAGTGTCTTTGAGAGCCCGGTGGAAATGATCACCTTCAATATAAATTGATTCTGAGAGCTGATTCAGATGCTTCATCTTTAGAAGAAAACCTCACSATTGAAAACAACAGTAAAGATGATCTGAAGTTATCAGCAAAAAATATGTTTCAGTCTAGGTTTTCAGAAGTTCTCAGGAGCTTGAAAGTCATTCTGGATGTTTTAAATCATTCCAGCAAAATTAGAAGGRAATGGTACCAGACAGATCGCAAATTAAAAAAAGGTCCAAATTTTCACTTTTAGTGTATGATATTGATATTTTAATGATTTTTTTTAAATGTTGTGATTTAGGTAATTTCATTATTAAAACATTATATTTTCTAATGTATCCATTATAAATTTTTTTAAAGGGGGAAAGAAATAAATTGTATTACGTTTGCATTTTGGAATGTGCAATATAKTGCAGCTTTTAGGAGATATTTTCCATGGAGGAAGTGTGATGTCTAGAGTGCTTTTTAAATTACATGTTTAATTCTTGTTGATCCTCTGGATGTTAGATTAGATGTTGCCTTCAATTTGCCTGAACACTTATGTAAATGGTATCTTGGGCCTGTCAACAGACTTCATCTCTGTTAAGCATCATAATGAAGTATCTTTATTACATTTTAAAGATATTAGCAATCCAGAATCAGAGGGCTTTCTTTATTAAGCGGATGGGAAAAAGATGAGATACTTTGGAAAAAAAATATTCTCATTTTATTAATTCTTTTAGGAGAATAAGAGAGTTTCCAGAGTTTGCTGATTGATGATTTGCTGATCATTGCTCTGTTAGTTAGCTTGCTCTCTGTATTTAGGGGCTTACACTTACAGACTCTTCTCAAAAAAAAAAAAAGAATTTTATATGAGACATATTTATTTATAAAAATACTTGGATTTCAAGGGAGAACTTGAACAACTCTTAAACAACTTAAAATCTATAGTAAGTTAATTATATATCTCAGAGACCTCTGTGTATAGTAATAGACAACTAAATGTAAGATGATAAATATAAAAATTTATAAATGTAAACTTATTTTTAATGACGAACAGTATACCAGATGGAAAAGCTTTTGCTAGTGTGGAAAGTATATTCTTAACTCATATTAGTTGATCTGTTGTGCTCATGCSTCAAGAAAATATAATATTTTACTAGTGTAACTTCATTTAGAGGGGTATTTTTTTCACTGTTAAAGTTACATTTTCAAAGGCATTCTCTGCTGAGACAAATTTTTGTATTTGTTTACACACACACAGGATTAAAAAACCAGATGTTCTTTAAAATAAAACCCACCTTGTGGAACAACAACGAAATGGCAAATGAAAAGTCCAATTTGTGTTTAGGCTATTTATATTGAGAATAAATAATACAAGTATATATATTTAAAAATATACCCACAAAAATTACATGCAGATTTCATATGAATACTCTTAACATTGCCTTCATATATATTTGTTGAAACTGGATTTCTGTATAGAAAAGCTTTAGGATAATGAAGACATACTTCATAGCTGGAAGTAAAAATTCCTGTGTATTGAAAGACTTGCAACGTGCTGTGCAACTGACTGTGGTGACATCTGGTATAGCACATCACGCTTCAAAAGTAAATTATTTTTAAAATATAAGAAAACTATAAGTTCTAAGATATATTATCAAAACAATGGCAATAAAATGATGTATGTCAATTGTAATCTTTATAATAATAACATCTAAAAAGAATCCCAAATCCATGCTTTGTTAAAGATTAAAATCTCTGAAGGGTTTGAAGACAAGTATTACTGTAATGTCTATTTAGAATTTTATTGCTAATAAACTCCTTAAGCAAGTTTCTGATGGTTTCCCAGTGGATGTGTCTGTGCTGATTCTAGCCATGTTAAAGCCAGGAAATCAGTGTTCTCAGTAGAAAAAAATCCATGTCATCAGAACCTCATTTACCAGCCTTTTTATTATTTAGTAAAGTATCTCAAATGCATCTATTTTGGGATATTGCAAATTTTATACCTCTAGAGGTATAAACCCATCCTTTCATATTTTTCCTTTCACACTATGTTCAAACTGTAAATATTGTGGTACAGTGCTTTAATGAGAGACTGGGCAGTTTTTATTACAAGCAAGTTTTTTTTGCAGGAGGGAACAAGTATGAGAAGCTCACAGCATATCCTGTGTGTGGGGATGCCCCAGCACGTGCTGCCTGCCTGGAACGTAGAAGCTCTGCCCTGGAGCAGGGCCAGGGCTGAGGGTATATGAGGATTAGATTCCACTGGCTTGAGGTTCTGCACTTAAAAAAGAGAAGCAAGTCAAAAACGTAGCCAGGTCCCCAGGGATGGCTTTTAAAATTCTTCATGCATTCAGAGATGAGAGATGTTTTTCCACTCCTGTTCTGCTCTGGAGTTAAAGTCTTGGTGTAATATTTCTACAGAGAACCTGACAGAACTTGCACCAGTATTATGAAGAAGTAGGAGTTTCTGAACAAGGTACATTTGAAATATTATCCAAATTATACTGAAAGCAGAAACAATTTTTGTATTTTTACTTTTTTTTTTTTTCATTTATGCTTTCTGATGTAACAATCCTTGGGGAAATGACCCCTATTATAAGCTGAGTTTAGCTAACAAGATATAGTATAGTGCTGGAGTTCAGGAAATGAGGCTTCCTGTTTTATATTACAATTCAGTTAGAAGTGCATTATGATTTCTTTTGTCTCTATTTAAATCTCATCATTATTAAAGCTGAATCTTATAAATGCACCTTTTTTTTGTTGCAACCTCACTATACTGATGAAATTCAAACATTGATGTAACAACAGCTTTTTAAAATCTAGGTACTGAGATTAATTCCTGGGACCAGAACAGAGTAAATGTACTGCAAGCCAATCTCTGTATGATAGATATTAATTTAAAATATTATTTTATTTTCATTTGTAAATAAAGGCAAATTTTCTTTAGTCAGCAATCCACAACGACATAAACCAGGACTAACTCCATTGAAATAAATGTCTTTTCTTGAAGGTAATACTGTTTTGAGAGGAGGAACATGATACGTTTAAAACTCAGATATATGAATTCAGAAGGACAGTTTGACTCAGACAGATTTGCTTTACAAACCTTCCTACAAAAAACAATATTCAGAGTGCTTTAAACGCTCATTTTCCTGTCTTTGACTGACATTACTAATTTGTTATCGTTGTGGGATTGATGTTTTCTTCCCTTTTCTTTGTTGTTATATTTGGTCTTGATTGTGTTCTCTTATTCTATTGATTTTTCAGGCACTGCTGTAGAAAAATATTATGAGCTTAAGTTGTTCAGCTATCCAGGGAGAGGAAAACCTTGAAGAAAACAAAGCAAAATTATTTGCCTTTTCCAGCCAAGAGTACAGGTCATCCACCAGGGTTAAAAGGAGAAATAGTGACCAATAGTATTGCTAGTTTAAATCCAGAGAAGATGCCTTGATTGGTGCAAAGACACTCTGTAGTTCTGCTGGTATAAACACAGCTAAAATTTAAGTGTAACTTAAAGAACTGGTCAGGTAGCGGAAGTTTTGCTCTGGTGCACTTTAACACTCATAAAAAAGGTAGTAATTTTAACGACTCATCTTAAATAAAAATTACAGGTTTGATACACATGTGTGTGTGTGTGTGTGTRTATATGTATACATATGTATATGTCTTACAGGAAGGGGAATAAGGAAATTATTGATGAAGGATCAAGCATTCTGGAGAGGCTAGGACAGTCCAGCAGTAGAGTCCTATGGAAAACTGAGAAGTAATGAATTATGGAAAATTAGGAAGTACAGGAAAATGTAACAGTTGTTTCTAAATGGTCTTCTTTTTTCAGAATTTGTTTGTTTTCTTTGTTTTAAATTACTTGGAGTATTTTCTTTCTTTCATCAATACTTCAGAAAGGTTCTACAGTAAAAGTAGAATACACAGGCATATATTGTTGGGATGCCCACTGATCCTGTTTTACATTGGTCGTCACAATGCATTTGTGGAGACTCTTTGTGGAATATTTTAGATTATTTTTGTTTCTGCTTCTCTATTTGCAAATTACAAGAGATTTTATTGTTGTGCTTATGTGTGGGATTTTCTTTAAGACCAGCATATTTTGATCACTATGATTACCTGTGAGATCAAGTTTTTATTACTGTTGTGTAATGTGATTTTTATATTTTTCTGAAAAGGGGAGAATGATGTCAGCTTGTGCAATATAAGCATGAATTACAGTGACTTCCAAAATATTTCTTTAAAACTTTTTTTTGTTTCTGGTGTTTTATTTCTTTCTAATTGCTACAGAAAGAGTTCTCTTKAAATGATGGCATGAAAGTAAATATTTAGAGCATGGTTTTTTGGGTTTTGTGCTCAATAGTTTTTAATATGAGTCTGATTTGAAGAGAGWCAGTAGAAGTTTGGGATGGAAGACATATTTTTCTTCTTTTATAGTTGTTTAGATCTACAGGAGGAGGAAATATGTTTTGAAGCTTGCAGAAAATATTTGCATCTCAGAGTTTAACCAAAATCTTAACTGGTAGGGAAGATCAGTAGCTCACAGGAAGGAATGTGATAGCTGTGAATATCAGTAAGCTTTTTTTTTNGGGGGGGGGTTGTTCCTCTAAAATTGTACTCCTGAGTACAGGGTAAATTATGTATGAATACAGAGGTGTTTGAAATGATTTTATGATATGTTTGAAAGAGAAGCAAAAGACCTGAAACACTTTAGAGGTTTCTGGGGTTTTTTTTGTGCGGTGGTGTTGTTGTTGTTTTTTTGGTTTTTGGTTTTTTTTTTTTTTTCTTTTTCTTTCCCCTCTGCAAGTAAAGGCACTACTGGGGAACTCAAATATTACAGTAATTCTGCAGTGCAGGGGCTATTACAGTAATTCAGCAGTGCAGGGGCCCATAGTGTGCAGGTGCACCATGAGATGCAACTTTGATATTGCTCAAAGGGCTGATCCTGCTTCCCACTCTGTTCTTGACTTTGTGTCTTAATGGAGTTAAAAGGCAACTATTTATTTCTTACAGATTCTGTACACACTGGGCAGCACAAATCACAAGTGCCTGAGCTGTGTACAGGCAGCTGCCCTCGGGCTGTCTTCATCAGCATTTCAGTTCAGGTCTGGGGTGTACTTTTGAAACTTCCCACTCACTCCCACTGCCACTCTTACTGCTCCTTGACTCACCACACAAACTGCATTGCTATCTGCTGAAGGCAAAGGCATACAGGGRCCCAAGAAGTGCAGCTATAATGATCTGCAGGCACTAAGGGACATGCAGTCCCTAAAAAGGAGTAGGGCTAGCCCAAATTAAAACCTATGAAGCACATGTAATGTGGGTACCAGGCTCTTGGCACAGTTTACAGAGTGTCACTACAGAGCCACATTCCTTGTTAATATTCATATAGTTATAGTTAAAGAGGCTTAAATTCAACCTGGAGAGAATTCCCAAAGTATCTCAGCAATTTCTTTAGGACTGCATCTCAAGGCCCTGAGCCAAATTTCTGAAATGATTCACTGCACCTGACTCTATATAATCGTGGCAGCAGTGATCRTGTATTAACCTTTTTAATTTTTTTTTTCTTTTATCTTCTGTTGGCATGCCTATGAAGGTGATGCAGATTTTTGTTCTATGCTTTCCCTGCATCTGCCAAGCCTCTGTGCAGCAGAACCACTGCAGCTCTGCTGCATTTTGGGTCTGCCTCTGTCCTCACCGTGGATTTCACAGCATCTTCCCAACACACAGACATGAAGCTGAACAGAGCTGTCAGTGCTTCTTTATGGCAATTCTAGAGTTTTTAGTTTCAGAATGGTGCAAAAATATCTAAATAATCATGAGAAGGAAAAATTTTTGTGAGGGAAATTGGCAGCAGTGAAACTAGTCTGTCCTGTCTTCATATAATACTGCCCTCACTATGTTCTAATGTATTTTCTTGTTTCCTGCTAAAATAAAAAAAAAGATTATGATGCAGTGTTCAGGCTAGATTTTAGGTAGCCACTGAACTGACAATTAGTTATGCAGAAAATTAGTTATGCCGTTCTGCCTAAGTAGCTGATTTTCTTTTTTAATTATTTCAATTTCTGTATAAATGCAAAGACTTAATTTTCTTTGGATTTCTTCATCATACAATAGAAGGCTGTTTCTGTGTTATGGACAGATATTATTTTCTTCACAGAGTAAACATTTTTTCTTTGAATGWCTAGAAAGTATTGTGCAGTTCATAAGAAAATAGGATATTGGAAGAGTATTTCTCTGCTCATAGAATATTTGGTCTTAGTATACAGGGAACTACTACCTTTCCAGTTTTTATTGTTTAGGTATTTTTATTGCTATATGCCCAGTAATTACAGGTAATTGCTTTTGAACCCTGACAATTCATGTCATTTATTGAGTTTAATGGACTTGTAGAAAGAAAATTAGTTCTTCTAGGGGTCATATTCTAGTAGTAACAATGTTCCTGATGATCTGTGGAGTTTTAATGTTTTTAGCCTTCCATCAGGAAGCTTTCTTACCTTTTCCCCAGCTTGAAACCTGAGTAGGGGTAAAAGGAGGCAAGAAAGGTACACTGACCTAGCAAAAACGCATAAAGAAATAGTTGGCTGAAATAGTATCAGTGTGTTTGATTGATCAAAACATGAGGGGAATACCTGCCAGGTGATCAGCACTTTCTGCACCACCAGATGTTACTGACCTGACCAAGAACTGCAAGGGAGACCAAGCAGCAGAGACAAGACATTGCCCAGCCAGCAGGGAAAGCAGTCAGAATGGCAGACAGCCAAAACTGCAGATGTTTGGCTGAGGTCAACATAAGAGTAGACAGAARACATCTTCCCACAAGATTTCAGTCAAATGTATCTCAGGTTATACTCATGTCGCTTTACCCTGAAGCCTGAAGGAGCTGATACTGAAGAAACACAAAAGTGAAAAGAGTGTGTTTTTTGGCGAGCGGCGTGTCGGAATTGACACATTACACTGCTCAGTGATCTGCTGTGGGAATACGCTTGGAAGGTAAAATGAATTTTACACCAGACCAGAAAATAGTTTGTTAGTTTGTGAAGTTTCTTCTTAATTCACATTAGGGCAGTAGTCAATTTATCATGCTTATGATTAAATAAAGTACTCTTCTGTATTCTTCTCTACTCTTCCGTATCCTTTTCTATTAGTATATTTTCATACATGAGATCTTACTGTTAGAGATAAATTTCACTTTCAAAGGTACTTAGAAGGGTGTTCAAAATCTTAATTTTCTCTAAATATGTAGCAACTCCACCAAAATTTCATCAAAATCTGGTTCTTGCAATTTTATGTGTTAAATCTGTTGGTTCTTTCTAATAATTGAGTAAAGATTTCTGTTCCAGTAGTTCTTACTGATTTTTTGGTGTAGCTCTGCTAATTTATTATTTTTTTTTTTAATATATCTAGTGCCAAACTGTTAGATTGAAGTGGAGAGACTAGGGTAGAAGGAGATAATTATATTTGTAAGAGTTGTATTAAAGGGGTATAGCTAAACCAGTAATCAAACCCAGGAAAATACAATTTTGAATATATTGAAATACTAGCAGATGGATCTGTTGCCTATTTGCTCCTTTCACATACAGTTTTTGGGCTGTATCAATGGCTACTGACTGATGAAGGCATTTAGGTGCAGTTTCTTGTTTGACAGAGAAGRATTTTATTTGTATATTGTTCTTATAAATAAGAATGTCTGTACATCTGCTGTAACCCAGGAGTTTCCTACATCTCTAACAYGTTACAATGTGGGTGTTACCTGTGATTCTTGGCAAAAAGGATTCGTTCATTAAGATTTCGCTATTAGCAGCTGCTTCTGGTAGATACAGTTTCACACATTACTGTTGCTTTAATTATCTAAAGGACACTGGTACAGGCTCCTTCCTGGTTCGATGCACCAAGGGTTGTCCTAAATACGTTTCCAACTTGTGCCCACTAGTAGTGAAGATGTCAATTGAAAACATCCTTTAGGATATAGCTATCCTTTTCCCTTCATTGCTCATCACTACCCAGCCTTTTCTCTTTTCTCTTCCTTAAGCTATCTGCCAAACCAACCTCTCCTGGTAAGTTTGACTGTGGGTCTTTGATTCAGTAATATTCTGTAGTAAGAAGGACAATTTTCTAAAAGGGGGAATAAAATATGAGCATCCATGACTGAATACCTGCAGCTATGACTGAATACCTGCAGCTGAAAAGAGTGATTTATGATGTACAGAAGTTGGGATAAGAATAAGCTGTATGCCCATGAAATAGAAGATGATAACTGTAGAAGTAGCTGGACTTTTCATTTATTGTTGGTGTTGGTTTGATTCTGGCTTGCTGTACTGAACAGAGTGCTGTGAGAATCTTTTATGCATAAATCCACAGAAAAAAATCAAAAAAGTCCTCCATTAAAATGGTGTTACTTTTCAACTTGGCAACATCAAATGCAGAGTTCTACATCTTTGATTTAAATAATAATGAAAAACAATAGCCTGTTTTAAATATGCTGCTTTCAGTTTTGCTGAATTCTGTATTTGTCTTATGAATAAAGTTAATTAATTATGTAACTTACTTAATTTGTGATTTAAATTTACTTATTCATAATGTCTTTTTAAACTCTTCATCTAAAGGTTCCAGACTTCACCCCTAAAAAAATAAATCTCAGCCTTTGTAGCCTTTGTGCCAGTACTCTTCTCTTTTTCTTCTCTTTCTCAACAATATGTTTATTTTAGATTGTGATTAGTGCCAGAGAAGTATTTTCATTGATCTGCGCTTATCAAGAGGGGCTTCCCCCACTTCAGTGGTCATACTGGGTTTTTAATTCTAGATGAAGTATTTCATATGGTTCTTTCCCCTGTGCTTTTATTAGGCTTGGCAGTGCTGCATTCCATCTGCCATTGTTTCCCCTTTCACTGAGCTCTTTTAAGCAACCTAAAAGCTCCTTGGCCTGCTTTGGCCTTAATTAGTCTAAGACTTGTTGTGTCTGTTGTAAACATTTCCATCTTATTGTTAGTCCAATTTCCAGATGATTAATAAATAGATTAAACACTTTCATCCTTTGTAAAGAACCTGAGGGCGCCCTGCTGTTAACCTTTAGCCACAAGGAGCAGTGACCACTAATAAATGCATTCTGCTTCCGTGTTCTCCTTTTTGTAGTTGATTTCTAGTCAATGACAATGCTTTACTTCTCATCCTGTGATTACTTAGTTTCTCTAATAGCCTATTGTGGGAAGCATTCTCGAAGGCTTTTTGGAAGTCCAGAAAACTTGTATCTGCGGGTTCTTTCTTATCTGCTATTTATTAACATGACAAAAGAATACTAATAGGTTAAAGACATATACAGGCCATTAAGGCTTCTAACTTCATCTAACTCTTTCTAACATATATAGCACTTTTGCTTTTAATTGGCTTCTCAATTATTCCTTCAGTTATATATGTATGAAGCTGAATTCTTTCTCAGTTTCTCTCAGGAGTTACATGAAGATCACTGCTGTCCTATGTGGTTCAGTATAGTAACTGATTTCAATGGGAAAATGCATAATTTTGGATTTCTTTTGATTAATCTTAAATTGCTTTGAAAGTCTTGAATAAACAGTATCCCATTCTTGAGATACATTGATCTTTTATTTATTGATCCTTTCCAGCAATTCCTCTTTTGATACTTCAATCATCAAAAGTTCCTTTTCTTTATTTGGAAACTCTGGTGTAATCCTTGGTGCTATGAGTCAAAAAGTGATGTAGAAAATAATACTCTTTCTCTTCTATATTCTTGTCTGGTTTAGTTTCCCCTTTAACTTATTGGGAGAGGAGTCTTGGTCTCTCTTGGTCATATTATTTGTACCTGGTTACTACATATATTCTCATTAAACATCTCACTTCCCTTTTCAGATGTACCTGTCATTGTTTATGCATCTTATACACCACAGGCACTTTGTGCCAGGTGCACTGGAAAATCCACAAGTCTTGCACTCCGAAAAGTAACTTGAAGCTTCCATGTTCAAAGATCTGATTGGGTTGAAATGTAATTTATCTATTTTATTTTTAGYTCTGTACCACTTGGAAGAGAGATTAACATGTTTTCCTCAAAGATATGCGCAGAACTGGAACCAGGGTGCTGGGTCATGCAATTGCRTCATAGCTGGAAAGGGAATAACAAGGTAAACTTACATTCTGATGAGAAATCTAGGACAAAAAAAGAATCCTGGGAATTCTTACTGATATTCTGTTTCTAAGTACTTGTTTACCAAATCTTTTTCCCTGTATGTGTTGCAGGATCTATGCACACACATGCCTCATTTTCTCAGGTGCTGCTTTATAAAACCACTGTAGTATGCAAGGGTTCTGTACCCATTCATTCAGAGAAACAAGCAGGTTTGKGTTTTTTTAAAAACTCTCTCCTCCAAAAACCCAGCAGGCTTGGGGATGCCATTCTCCACTATTTGTATAATTGTCGGGTAGCTGGAGAACCCAGTTAAGAGGTAGAGAATTTGCTGGTGTTATGTTTGGTGTCCTCCACAGCTTGAAGATATTCAAAGGCACTTGAACATAGTGAAGCAGCGGGAATAACATCGAGTGGTAGCTGAAAGGCTTTAGATGAAAAATATGTAGCAATAAGTTGCTCTGCCTTCAAAACTATTTGGTCTTTTTCTCTGTGTTTTGAAATTTCCAATTAGATTTTGCTGAGAACTTTTTTTTTAAGGACTAGTAATAATAATAATAACTCTAAAAGTATTTTTATAAAAAGATTCTCCAATCACATTTGCTGAATTATTTTTGATCAAATATGTCTTGACATTGCATTCACCTCGTACAGAACTGAGATGCTGCACAATTCCTTCCTCCTTTGAGCAAAGAAAGGTGCTTTTATGTCACAGAAAGTGTGGAGTAACTGCTCAAACTCTCCTACCTATCACATTAATGATTTTGGACTTAGGACAGAGCAATAGTGGAATAGCTAGCCTGTTTGAAGCCATTCCCACCTGAGATTACCTACATCAATATATGCCCTCCAGGGAATGTTTTAAACCATTAAAAGCTGCAAGGTTTGAAACTTTACCAAAGCTATATATATGCAGCAAAGGACCCAGAGGAACTTTTGCCTCAGTAATAGCTTCTTCTGGGTCTTCCAGCATACACCAGGGCATATTACAAACATCAAAATATGCTCAGTGGGTACAGGCTACATTWCAGTTTCTCCAGGGATGTTTTACAGTGATGGAAATAGAATCCCTTCTCTGTTCTACTCTCATAAGCATTCAAGTAGGAATTACCTAGGAGGATAGTCTCAGAAAACAGTGTCTAAAGGATATTAAGAGGAATGACCTGGCTTTCAGAGATGCTAAGCACTCACACACTGAGTTAGGACACAAATTAGGATCTACTTTCTATCACAGAAAAAAAAGTTAACACAGGAAGAAATGCTTTTCAATGAAACTAAGACAGTTTAATGTACTTAGTAGGAAAAAATGCAGTTCTTTTTGAGTAGGAATATTTTTTTTCAGATTTTTTGATATTTTCTAGTGATCATTCTGGATACTTCTGTAAAATCTTCTTACAGCCACAATAAATAATAAAGTATTCTATTGGATYGTTAAAGTGTATTTTGTTGTGGAGGTTATTTTTTCCCCAAGCAGACAACAGAAACAGTGAAGACAGTCTATGAGAAAATAATTGTTTTCACTACAAGTGGCTTGTCTAGAGGTGTTGCTGATGGAGCGCCTATGTCTCTTTACATGAGAAAGAACATGCTCTCTATAGACTGGCAGGACGTGAGTTTTCCAGGTGGAAGAAGAAAAATTCAGGCAGTGTGGTGTGCAGATCCCTTTAACATAAACCTGAGCTGCTTAGCTGACTTAGTACTAGGGATTTTGTGCTTGTAAACAACTCACTTCAAGTTGACATCATGTCAGGTTTTGCATTCTGTTTGGATGTGATCAGGGATCACAAGGCAAAGGATTTTGTGATAAAGTATTTGTGCTTTCTGTTTAGCTAGAAAAAGACAACTGATGGGCAGCTGAAAAGGTATTATAATAATAATAAAAAAAATCATATGATTTGCTTTCCTGGTTAAGCAGCACATTAAAAGAAGTTCTGCACTCACTATGTAAAATAGTGAAAATAGAAAACTGGAGAAATCATTCCTTACACATTACTTTTCAAAGATTTACTGAAGGTCAAAAATCTCTATATCACACACTTTGTAAACAGGCTTAATGTTGTTTTCTTCCTTTCTGTAATAAAAAAGGTATTTACCATTCACCTAGTTAGGCTGTATTAATAAGGACCCTTCTACCCAAATGTTTTCCAGAAGACTATCATGTACAAGGCAAACCCAAATTTTTAGGTAGTATTTCAGTCAAGAGAAGCCTCCCACAAAGGATGATTTTTTTTCTTTTTCTAATAGTCACCCCCTTGAGAAGAACTGATTGCTTTCCAGAACTAGTCTCCTCTTGCAGAAGCTCACCATTCCAAGTGTGAAAGAGCACACACACCATCTTTACCGGGTGGAGCCGCTTTCCATGCTGCTGCCTTTTGAAACAGGTGCAGCACTAGCTGCTTCCTTGTAGGTGATATTCCATGGATGTAGCATTTCAGGTGAGATTTCTGGAACATACTCTGGGGCATGTTCCTTTAGTACTTCATGAAAGGAAAGCAATTGACTGGCTTAAAATAATCCCTTGTGGTTTCCCACTGTAAAACTGGATACATTTTGCTCTGCCGTGGCTATAAGATGTCTCCATGTACAAGATGTTCCCATGTGCTGGCAGTCACTAGCAGTTGACTCAGTTCCTTGAGATTATCAGCAAGAATAAGCAACAGTAACTCATAGTTTTGCATGTGGCTAGCATTAAGATCAAGCTGAAATTGACATTTTGAATGAGCGTTAGAGAAAAGGGTTAACTTCTTTTTGAGTAGTATGTGTTCTCTCTACATAGCACCTACTGTTCTAAGGGTTTTTTTTCCCCCACTAAATCAAGAAAATTAGCATTAAAAGCATAATTAATGAGCTCCCTGTGTCCAAAAGAAAACCAGGGAATAGCTATTTTGGAAAAATGCCTATCAGTCTTTTTTTATTTTGTTTTGGGTTTTTTTAATAGACAGAAGAATATATGTTTTCATGCGCATTTTAACTTTCAAAATGTAGAAACTGCAATGTACTTGAGGACATTAAAACTGAGTCTGGGTTAAGAATCCTCATAAAAGATCAGAATTCAAGGTACATTAAAATAACAATGTTATAGATATCTCAAATGCTTCTGAAGTGGAACTTGACTGGCTATTACAGGAAGTTTAGACTGACTACAATGTGATGCTTTCTCTCTGTAATATCTGATATTTATGTAATGGAGTTTACAAGAAAATCTTACATAAAAACCTGGATGGATGGCTTTACTCAATAAAAAAATATTATATGCATGAAACCTGTTTTCTGTCGTATTAATTCAGGGATCAAGTATGGTATACCAGAACGTCCTGGATCTAGGAGATCAAATGTGTTTATTTCAGGYTTTATGAGGGTTAGTGAGTGTCTATTAATTTCATAGGTTTTCATTATCCTCCCAGGGATTTTTTTCTCAGGTCAGTTTTCTTCAAAAAGGCAAAATAATTTGCTTACAGAAAAACATCGTCTTTATTTTTGAAAGACCAAATGCACACTGACAGGAAAAGTTAAAAACCTCTTAYCAAAGATTGACTTTTCTATACTATAATGAAGAGTTTTGCCTGGAGTTTAATGATGTTCTGCATCTTGAATTTGTATTTAAGGTTACTACATGYTTTAGGCTGTAATTGGCCATTATTGAGTTAATGAAAACATAAAATTATGTACCTTTTTTTGATGTAAGAAAACAATAGCACCATGTCCCTTTGGAAGGTCTGAGTGCTGTAAAATATTGTACAAATGAAGTCAGTTAAATCACTTTGGAATTCCAGCTATGAACAGAATTTGAAAACAAATTGTTTCCTTCAGTACTTTGCACTTCAACCTAAAATATTCTGATCACTCATAGAAGAATTAGATTTGCTAACATGAAAGYGCATTAAAATAGTGCCCTTGGATAAGAATTGTGTAAGTTACCTTTTCTTCCATACTGAATTTCTTTTATGGAGAGGGAATTTTTCAATGTGACTGCTACAATTGTATTCCATCTATGTATTGATCCAGGGGCTGAAGATGACCTAGTAGATCTTAGAACTGATATTTAGCTTGGAGTTGTTTTCCCTTGTCTGGAAAAAAGGCATCCCTGAATTATATTTGTTTCACTGGCAGAGAGCTATATCATGACTCTTCTATAAAGTCAGAATAAACCAGCTTTATGAGGAGTTTTGCTGGGATTTGAAGGGATCAAAAGAAATCCCCTTTTGGGCTGTAGAACACTTGGGTTGTAATTCTTCTTAGCAAATTTTGCTGTCCGAAAGCTAAGTGTCTGGTTAAGCAAGTTAACTTGGCTCCCTAYACAGTTAATGGGGAGAAATGGTTTCCTCTCTTCTCTAAATAGGCATTTAAAATAGATGGGTTGAATTACCCTCTGGAGTTTCTGCACCCTYTCCATTAATTAGGGAGAGATTAATCAGTTCTAGCTTTAATGTCTAGAAGTTAGACTTCAAAGTCTTAGCTAAACACTGTGTATCAAAGARGATAAAACAGCATTCCCAAAGAATMGTTCATCTTCCTCTAAAATGGGCATTTGTGAGAGTGCAAACAAATGTATGAAGGGAGCCTAAGGTGACAGATATCTAAGAAAGATGGGAGGTTAGGCTAGATAGCTAAAATTARAAGAGATGAATTTCTCTCTGGTTACTCGGATGGCAAGTTAGCCACAAGAACTGCAGATCAGGGTGTTTCTTTGYTCTGAGGAAAGTAGGGCTATGAATCCATCATGTTATAGATGTGCTACTGATCTCCCATTGCCTTTTTTTCCTGATTTTGCGTTAGGAAAAAGCTATATGGTACTTCAAAATATGTTTGAGAAGTGAAGTGCCTCTGCAGGATGTCTCTGCATCAGAGCCCTCTGCACAGTGGAGGCTTTTGATTGCTGTGCCTTTGGATGCTTTCCACAGACATTCTGCAGGTTTAGATGTCTGAAAGAGCTAGGGCTGTTGTTTGCAACAAGACTTTGTGAGTGAAAATACTACACTTGCTATGTGCCAAGGAATGTCAGTTCAAATTATTTTTCCATGTAAAAGCAAGGATTAGGGAATCTAATGAACTGAATCGCTCAAGATGTACATGGTCCTTCTTCTTAGAAAATGGTGTTATTCTGCATAATATTCTTTGTGCTTCTCTACCACTCAGTGATTCCTTTTTAACCCACACTTAAAAACAAGCTTATCTTTAGCAGCAGTCTGGATTTCAGTGCGAGGGTTTTTTTGAGAAAAATTTCGACTATTTACTACTCTCAATGAGTCCTTTCTGCCTAGTTTGACTGCAAACCTATTTCTCTAGGCTTTAGTTTAATGAGTAAATTAGTGCAATGTCAAGTAGAATACAGATGTGCAGGATGCCAGCTACTATCCTCTAATTGCCTGTGTGAATATGCTTGTTCTCTGACAGCACTGAGAGCAGTTCAAACCTACTTGTTCTACCCATGTTGTAGTATTAAGCAAACATATGGAAATATGGAAGGACACATTAAGAGGTGGGGTTTTTTTTCACCTTTCATCCAGGGTCACACAGAGAAAAGTGTGGGGCACACAAAGAACAAACACCTCTGTGATTGTCTCCATGCAGTTGTTCATAGAAGGGGGACAGTTAGAAGTTGAATAGTAACAATGGAATGGGGAAAGTCAAACAAAAGTTAAAGCTGTAGTAATGAGCCTATGGCCTTCCACTTACATACCTTTTCTTACCCAGGCAACTGTAATAAGATTACCTTAAAATTCCTTAAGGTAATCCTTAAAAATAATCCTGGTGATCATAAGACCATATTTTCTTGGCTTTAGTCTAGCTTTTTGAGTCCTGGACTTGATCTTTTTATTTTCATTCTCCATACATCTCTTTCCATGACTGTATCCATGACTCTTGGAACTATTCGATTGAAACTCAAAACAAGAAAGGAATGGAGACTAGCAGTTTATCTTACCCTCTGAAATAAAAATCAGTGTGTCTCTCAAAAGCTCAAGGTAAGSCAAAATATTTAAAGATTGTGAAAATTTGCTAAAATTATTTTTTAATTTATTTGCTTTAGTATGGTTTATCTTTTCTTGTGTTCCTCAGAAACAAAGAGAATGAACGCTTGCCTCTTTCTTTCGGCTGTGAAAATTATCTCCAAATTGCCTCTAAAGAGCACGACTTAAAGACATGACACTCAGAAAGAAAAATGCAATGCCAAGAGTTAGCCTTAATTCAGTGCAGTAGATACTACAAAGCATTTATCTTTTTTTTTGGGAATCTGCAATGAACATATCTATATTAGATTTCCTTCCCTTGCTTGTACTSTGGTTGCTAAGGAGAATGAATAATAAACATAAGAAACATGCCCGATTAGCAGCACAAATGTAAGGATCAGGAAGATCAGGCTGAGAACTGTGCAGAGCTCTCCAAGAGGCAGAAGAATGTGCTCTGTATTATGCTGAAGTAACAGGGGGTTTCAAGTTCTAAACCTCACAGTGGTGGTATTTATAAATAAGTTTTCTCCAGGTGGTTTTTGTGTTATTTTTTAAATATTAGATGAGAAATATTTGCTATTTTTCTATCTAATCTATTTTTCTAACATTTGTCTGTCTGTCTGACTTCTGTGTGAATAAGCATCTGTCGCTGACTGAGCCTTACATCATCCTTTGTCCCATCAAATGGATGTTCAGCATAYGGTAGAAGAAAGTAGAAGACTTAATTAGGCATAATTATTGCATAATGGGGAATTACAGTAGAGACCACTGGAAAAGTGGTCACTGCTGCTACATGCTTTAACTGAAAAATAATGAGGAATGAAAAGAGTTGACATGCTAGAAGAGGAAAGAAGGAAGAAATTATTTAAAAAACACGAATTGGGTTGTAGCACATAGTGTTGGTTTACAGGGGTGGTATTGCAGGGCTAAGACAACAGCTAATGAACCATGAGAGGGGTCTGTGTCCATGTTGACAGGTTCATATGTGCTTATTCAAGTGCTTTTCCTATTGCACTTCCAGGTACATTTTTGCCATAGTCAGCTGTGATGGAGAAGAAGGATAGGGAGAAGGAAAAGGAAGAAGAAGATCTAGGAGAAATATAAAAAGTCTTTATCTGCAGTTAGGCTGAAAAAAAAAATTAGAACAAGTCTTCACATCTCCCAGATGCAACCTGAAAGTCAGATGTAATTTTATACTAGCTGGAGTAATTCAAGTTCAAGCAAATTTCATGCTAAACTGAGTGAACCTCTGTCTACATAGAGCAAATGACACTTTAAAAACCATGATGTGGTTATAGGACTTATAGAAAGTGAAGAAGCAACATAAATGCAAAAGTAGCTGAAAAAAAGCAGTTTGCATTATGAAACTTCAGAGCAGCACTGTACAATTTATTGAAATAATTAGTAACAGCAGCATCGAATATTATAATGATCTACAGATGGACTTCACATTTTAGAAAAACTAGAGTGAGTCTTGAACAGAAAAATCAAGTGATATCAGAACAGACATAAAACTTGGACTTTCTATGCTTAAATGTCAATGTTTGAAAGTTATCCTTTTGTTTATGAGCTGTGAACAGAAATAGGACCTCTGCTCTTGAGTTCAGAAGAGAAAAAGAATTAGCCATGGGATTTTTTTCTGATTCTGGGAAAATGTTGCAGAATGCAGAATGTTGAGAAAAATTATGTTCCAAATAGGTTTTCTGTGTAAGAATTAAATAAATAAAAGAGAACATTGTAGTCTGGTTTTGAAGATAAGCTTGAATCTGAACCAACCATAAACAAATACTGTTATTTGAAGTCTATGAACAGAGCATATGAAACGATTAACTTGTGTCACAAGAATGTTTATGGCTTCTTATTCACTAACTCTGAAATCTAACAATGCATGTTCCAACCGTTGGAAACAGATAATTTGTTAAAGTGTCAGTTTAGTATCTCGGTCAACAATAATATCAAGACCCCCTTAAGATGACTTCTCAGATACAAACTTGAGTTTGACTTATCTCCAGTTTGCTGTTTTCTCAAAAGCAGGCAGTCAGCTCCTGTTGGCTAAGCACAATAAAGAAATAAGGAAGAAATTGCTATGCTATTGCTCCTATTTTAACTCCTGTGGTCCCTTTGCTGTCAGTAATGCTACTTCATGAGACAGGTGGATTGACATAGGGCAGATTTAAGGTCTGCAGGTTTCAATTGTACTTCTGAGATGTTATTTCCTCATTTCATCTTTGATTGGCCTTGAGCTGAGAACAGAAGTTGCATGTTTCGCGAACAGATTAGAAAAGGATATGCCAGCCCACCACGTCAGTTACAATATATGAAAAAAAAAGAAAAAAGAAAATAAAAAATACAATAAGAAAAAAAAATCAGTTACAATATAAAAAAGGAAGAAAAATACAAAGAAAAAAGTAAATCAATACACTCTATAAGTCTATACTGACTTTTCTGYCTCTAAATCACAATATTTTATGACTGCAGTATAAAAAGACAGAAGGAATGATAGAATTTATAATTCAATTTAAAGGAAATTTTAGGTATGCTTCAAAACATATTTGAAGCAATAAAAACACCTGCAGTTAAGATACACAATCACCATAAGATTGCTACTTAAGGTCATGGGATTTGCAAAGGAATTTAGCTTCTTATCTATAAAAGTAGCTTTTTTGGGTTAATAATGGCCTTCAAAAAGACTTAAATATGTTGTCACAGTCTAGGAAATGTGCGTGTGGACAACTGGATGTATTAGAATCGTGGAATCATTAAGGTTAGAAAATACCTCCTAGAATCATCAAGTCTGATGACTAACCCAGCACTATCACCATGTTCACCATGTCCTCAGATGCTGTAAACACATGTTTTTTGAACACTTCTAGGGATGGTGATTCCACTACTTCCCTTTGCAGTCTGTTCCMGTACTTGACAACTCTTTCCATGGAGTAATTTCTCTTAATGTCTAGTCTAAACCTCCCCTGCTGCAGCTTGGGACCATGGACCGTTTCCTTTTATCCTGTCTCTTGTTACCTGGAAAAAGAGCCTGACTCCACCTCCCCTTCCCCCCCCC
>QVAJ01000072.1:1270929-1289034 GCA_003546035.1 Mixornis gularis
CCCCCCCCCAGTCTGGCTCTAACCTTCTTTCAGGTGACTGTAGAGAGCAATAAGGTCCCTCCTGAGCCTACTTTTCCTCCGGCTGAACGACCCCAGCAACTCCTCCCAAGGACAGGGACAAACTAAAGTTACTGCAGAAGTGACAAGGGATGATACTGGTCAGGGAAATTGGATGCTTTTATTGCTGGGAAACATTTTCAGGAAATCTGTGGAAATCATATTAACCAAGGAAAACATAAGAAGAGATGGACCTGTACTAGGGTAAAATATATCAACCTGATAAGTGTTCAGCTGGAGAGATCTACTAGAGCTGTGATATGTGTTTAATTTTATGCAGAGTGAGTACTTCCTGGAAAGACAAACCAAGGCAGTGCATATGTCTTTGTGAGACAGAATCCTGAATTTAAAGTATCACTGAGTTAAAACTTTGAAAGCATCACCACCCGTCAGTAAAATACTCATCAGCATCTCCTTGATTTGCTTCAAATATGTTCACTGCTCTAGTCAGGCACTAATGATGGCAATGGGATGCTCTGTTCATAGAAATAAATAAATCTGACAGAGAAATATGATCATGATCATATGGTAGATCATCAAAATGGTAGATCATGATAATCACTTTCAACTGAGAGCACTGTCAGTTAATAGATCTGTCTGTATGTATCTACATGACCCTAATTGTTTTACCTTCTTGAGAAAGTGTCTGAAAAAGTGCTTGAAGAAATAGCTGGTGAACAGATGTAGCTTTAGAGAGCAGTGAAGGACAAGTGAGTTTCATGTCTGAATAGTTTAGGTTATTGCTAGAGGGTGAAAATTTAGTTCATACAAGCCAGAGAGGCTTTGTTGGCGTGGTGTTCCAACCAGCTATTCACAGGTGGCGTGCTATTGTAACTGCACTCAAAATAGCACTGGCTTTTTTTTAAACCATAATGATAATTGAAAGTTTGGCAGTCAAATACTTCAGATCATTCCACTTTCAGCTTGCTTGGTGGAGTTAGTTAATGGAAGTACAATACACTGAATCTCTGGCAACTGCACAGGAGCAGCTTTTGTGGCTGAGGGCAGGCATTAAAAAAGGAAAGCTATACGTCGCATAAGCACGTATCATTTAGAATATAACTTTTCTTTCTGTGTAGGACAATGGCATCTAAGATTAGCTAGGGGTGCCTGTGCTAGCAGAATATCACCAGTAGCATTTCTCAACATGGGTCCATGGTGCTGCTGAGGAAATACAACACAGAGTGTTGACTCTAGGAATCTGTCTGACTTCTTTGGACATTATCTCATGAAGCTAGGTAAGAGGAATCATATCAACTTGCTTATGTGAAGCCTTGATATTGAAGTGTGCTTGGTTTTAAAAAGCTGCTTGTGTCAAACAGTTTATGGAATGCAATAGTTCATGTCTTTTATCAGCTACTCACATTTTTCCAGAATATTGTTTTTATATTTCATTGGATTAACTTTGACTGCATTCAGATAGCGGCACATTAGAAAGATAGAATTTAATTTAGAATGGGATTTTCCTCATTTTCAATCAATAAGAATAGTAGGATTTATATCTTTGAGAGCAAAACAGGGCCACAAAAATATCATTTTTTTCCCTCCAGAGAATGCAAGACACCACATTTTGGCAATGGTAGTAGCCTTGTCGTTCATTGTAGAAATATATTTCCAAAATAACTAAAATTTTTTTGCTTTCAAAAAATACTTCCAAGTCTGACTCTCTACGCAGCTGAACATTGTCTAATAATTTGTTTGAGTTTATAGGTGGATAGGTATTGTTACCAAATTAGATTGTGTTAGTTTTATGAACTGACTTTGAATTAGTGCAAATGAGCACATAATAATCAGGGCAGTGAGAATTCATGCTGTTGAAAAATGGGTTAGCTAGTGCTACAAATCTGCTTCCCAGGAAAATGGCCAAGTGGAACCTTCCAAAGCTCTTATTTTTGCTTGCCTTCAGTCAGAAGATGGAATAAACTTAAAGTGTGAATAAAATAATTTGTAGTTTAGTGAAAAACGTGAACAAATCTGTAGCTAGAAGCCAAAGTTAGTGGCTGAAATCTGAAAGATCATTTGAAATGAGATCATGCTGGCTTCCTTTCAAGCTTTGTTTTTTGAGTATATTCCCCAGAGACAAACCTTGTTAGGAAATATTTAGTGGGGCAGAATGATAAGGTCACACAGATTTTGATCAAGAACTGCTAAATTAAACTGGAATTAGGAAATGTTTGGCTAATTTCATTAGGCGAGGGAAAAGCTTAGCCTCAGACTCTGAAGGAAGTGTCAAACCTGGTGTGGCGTCTGTTAAAAGGCATTGGATTCTCCTATCCTGTGCATGTGTGTGTTTCAGGTCCAACAGCATTGAAATCACTGATGTTATGTAAGGCTAAAAATTAAGGGAAAAGCAGGAAACTTGAGAATTAAGCTTATTAGGCTAAAATAAGAATTTGACTCTATATTCAGAGGGAGCTGTGAAAGAAGAAAAAATACATATCTCATGTTTTTATTAGGAACATGTGAGTTTCTGAACAGAGGGGACAGCAAATGAACACCTAAATAACTTTTCCTTAAAAATCCTAAAGGCACGTTTTCTTCAAATATGATTGCTAAAATATCCTGCATGATTTGGCATTTCCAAAGCAGTAAGTGTGGTTCTGGGAACCTCTGGGGATTTTTTGGTTTGTTTGTTTTTTTTTCCCTGTGTGTTGTACTCTTAAGAAGATGCCTGTTTTTAAAAGGTTGAGCTCATCTTTGATAACCAACATAACGTACTCTTTAGGCATGTGATTTTGTTCAAAAAGATAAAATTTCATGCCTTGTTGAAAAATACTTTATGCTCATTGTAGCTACTCTATACTTAACCATAAATTTTATGGTACTTGGATAAATTTCCGCTGTCATAGATATGGACAGAAAAGATCCCAAGCAGAATGTGGGTTGAACTTAGTCTTTTCTATAGTCTGCGTAGGGGGGAAAGAAAAGGTTAAAAATATATAAATATAATTATCAGTCTTTTTCTATGAATATTTCTACTAACAGCTTCTCTTGACTACTTAGATTACTCTGGGGGGAAAAAAAAAATCTAGATGTCTTTTTTGAGTCTTTAGTGATTTTTGCATCGCTCAATTTAGCTCTCTAGTAGTCCAAAGGAATGGAAATTGAATTTCAGAATTCAGCCTCAGGCTCTTCCGGATGTATCAGCTTTTTGCTATTCGCTCGTTCCAGCACCCATGAGTCAGGACACCAAATGTTCCCAGCGAGGCTGCTTCCAGTGCCTCGCTGAAGCTGCAAACAGTTAGTCACAGATGAAAGCAGCATGGATAAGTATCCATGTGGCAGCAGGAAAAATACCATGGAGATATCTTTTTCAGCTGAATAACACCTGGCTGAGATATTTACAGCCATAAGCAGCCTCATTGTATGTGAAAACGGGAAGGAACTTTCCCACCATGAGGCACTGGGAAAGGGCAATGTCAAGACACAGCAAGGGTTATCTGTATGCAGAAGCTGGGCTGAATTAACTGTAGAGTGGAGAGAAATATTAAACCATCTGTATTCTTTGAAAGTATATTCAGTCCACTTTCAAATTACGAGTTGTTGTTGGATTTCCTTAAATCAAAGTGTGATTTATATAATTACTGTATTGTGGTTATCTTTATTAAAGGACTCGACATTTTGTAATGGTTTATGCAAATAAAAGGGAAACTAAATGGGATTTTTTTTTTTTCTTTTAAGGGAACTGCTTCATTCATTATTTAAATGAATTCACTCATTGTTTGGCATTCTCTGTCTCAAGATTATGCCTGAATGGAAGATTATTCATTCTGATTTTTTTAAATTTCATTGAAACTTCCTGTAAACATAATCTGTAATACAGAATCCATCAAGACCCAAGATGCAAGGACTCATAGACAGAGAAAAAAGTCCAAACAAAATCCAACCCATTCTAATTATTGAGTTAATTAAAATATGCTTGCAGTGATTTTATTTGTTTGGTTGATTGGTTTTCTTCAATTTCTTTCATGGAAACGTGGAAAATATTTAGTTTTGTCAGCTTTAAAAAACCCAATTGCCACATTTATCATGTTATCTAGGCAAAGTGATTTATCATTTAAAACCATATGTCATAAACATTTCTTAAATCTGTATATGAATGATGTTCAAGCCAACAAAAGAAATGAAGCAGAGAAAGAAAGAAAGAAAGAAAAGCAATCAATTTTTAGACCAGTCAATAGTAGAGCTCATGTCATTATGTGTGCATTACTTCTGATGTACAGGTAGTCCATGTTACAACTGCTTTGACAGAGAATTAAGGAATGGAGCAATGTTGTTACTTAGGAAGATTAATTGGCAATATCACATTTATAACTCATTTTAAACACAGTTGTGTCTCATGAGAAAGTCAGTATTTTAAATTTCTGAACTGGTCTGTAAACAAGAGTTTTGGTTATTACTGGGAATGTTCAGGATGTAATTATAATTTTCTCTCTATTTGGCTCAAGAATGGCCTTATTCAGGACACTTATGAAGACTGAAGTCCTCTACTCTGCTAAGTGCTGCCTAATCCATTATGTGTTCTCCCTCATCCTGGAAGGCAGTTGTACTTACTGAGTCTGTACAAAATGCTTTATTCCTCCATGTACTATTGAGTTGAAGAATGTGTCCATCCTGTTCCACATTTTATGTTGAAAGAAAATAAAATATCAAAGGGCCAGATTCTGCATTATAACCTACAGTGATAGAGGTTTGCTTGGTGAAGACCTGGAAAGCAAAGGCAACTAGCAGCTCTCGTCCCAAAAACTGATAAGAGTTACAAGACTGTATAACATACCAGACAGCTGAAACTCAGGATGGAGCTAACCCTGTTTGTGTAGAGGAGAGCTARCACCAGGCATAGTCCTGAGTCTGGTATGTTAAAATTAAACAAGAGGAAAGTTTGACTGAGGCACGACCAAAACTCTTCATCTTTTCCAGGACAGTCTGTGTCCATGGAAAGGGAATTCTAAACCCAAAAGTAATGCCCAGAGTTTTATGGCACATGACCCATTTTCTTCAGAAATGAGACTACTCTTTGTTCAGGAAGGAGAGTCTTATGGCTTAATCACCAAGATAAGGATTTTTATAGATGAGTACTTCTTAGTCCCTCTGTTAATTATATACTACAGTGCAAGCAGAAAGACAAAATTCTTCCGCCAGCGTGACAATGGGCCAAGAGATGCTTTACCCTGACATCTGCATTTCTCGGCTTTGATTTGGACTTCCTTCTGGACCCTCTATTGATTTTATAGGGTTTTTTTTCATTTTTGACTCTACTGAGTTCTGTAGCATAATACTTGTCTAACAATGACCATAAGTTGAAGCTCTTCAAAGTTCCATGAGGTTAGGCACCAGTCTCCATTTTCTCAGTAAGTCCTATCACAGAAGGCTATCATGTAGTAAAGGGGCAGCAGAATCATGGTATCTTTTGAMTGAGATCTGTGGAATCCTGCAGATTAATTTTGATATGTATTAAACTAGCAAAACAAGTTGTTTAGAGTACTTGTGTGGATGACTGCTGTCGGGAAGATGTGAAATTTTTTGAGTTGATGTAATAGCACATAGACAAGTAGAGAAGTTCCCCATAAAACTCAGAGTTTTAAATCTTTTTCAATGCTAACAAGGCATTCTTGGATTGGTTTTCTAAACACTTTGCATTAAACTTGTAGCCTGCTCTACCCTTTCCACTGACAGGGGCRTTGAGAGCGGTTAAAGACTATTGTTATATAAATGATAATAAAGTTCTGTAAAATAGTGATCTGACACCCAGTAATCTTAATCCATTTTAAACCACTCAATTCTATRAAAGGCGGAGATGATTGATTTTGCCTAATTAATTATTTTTCATTTATTTAGTGGACATTTACAATCAAATAACTGTTCTTTATTTATATAAAAATATTTTTATTCATACAGTAATTTAATAAATAAAATTATTTGTCTTAATTTTGAATGTAAGATTTTTTCCTTTAGTTTACTGTAATATGTTTCTAGATATTACTTAAATTAACATTTTATGAAAATAAAAAAGTCAATCTCTTTTCAACAAGTAACATTAAAGACTCTTTCAAGATTTCAATAGATGTTAAATGTTGATGTAATGGCCTGACAAAGTATCTCTTATGACTAGAGAGAGGAGAYTTGTGAGATATCTGAAACAAATTTGTATTTTCACTGGGCAAGAAGTTAGGAGCAAAGGTGATCTTAGTTTACCACTTGTGTTCAGCAGATTTTAGAAGACATCTAATTATGAGAATGAAAACAAATATATATATGCTCTCTCTAAGCTTCATAATGACTTAAAATAGAAAACATACTTTATTGTGAGAGCAGAAATTATCCTGAATATAATTTTTTTTTTTTGGGTTGTCAAACTGGACAATTAGAAAACTCACTGAGGTCCTCTGGACAATGTAAACATCTGTTACGCTAATTGTGAACCTGAACTTTCAAGTCAGCTGAGGTGAAACAGGAACAGGAAGGTGGGATGTGTCAGATATGTGATAGGTTTTTAAACGGGACTTTTCTGTAGGTCTTAGTTTCTTGAAATGATTGTAAAGAGAATCTAAGTGTTTGGCTTAAATGCAGACATCAGCTGTTGACATCCAAAAATAGACAAAACTTTCTGAAAAAGGCTTTTTTTCGCCCATCACTTTTGACTTTACTACTATGGACATAGGACTTGGATTTTGCCAAGATTTTAGCATTTTAGTTCTGACCCAGGTTACTCTTTTGAAATGAACCTCTTGATCACTCYTGCTTTTGAGCTTTGGTTCATCTTACTCAATGCCCTCAGAGCATGTGAATCAGATATCTTTGGGTTGAAATTCAGCTGTGCCTCACCTGCTTACAGGCATTCAGTCTGTACAACCAGGCCTAGACACCCTCTGAAATCCTTGTCCCCCAAAACATAAATACAGAACATCATGAAAAGGCTTCAATCCATAAATTCCCCATATTGAGTTGCACTGCTTATTGCTAGAGAAAACATCAAACATCACTTCTTGTTGATAATATAGACACCTTAAATAGTGCAGATAACAAATAAAGGCAAAAAGAGCTGATAACAATATGCTGGTGGAAAAAAAAACCCAAATTCAGTAATTCTTATTATGTCACTACATAATTGAGTGCCATAAAAGAAAATCAGGGCAAGAAGACACATTGAGCTGGAAAAACAAATATACAAACCAAAAAATAAAACACTTTTCATATTTTTATTTTTTAAAAAATCCAGAACAACTACATATCTAATATTCAGTTTTGGTATTTTTTGCTGGACATTTTATACAAAATCAAGGTTGTTTTAAAATTTAATTTGATATCTAAAAACCTCAACCCCAAAAGTGGTCAATAAATTAGTGCTTATTATGTTAGTAATTAGGGGKTTTTTTTCCTAACAATGTGAAAGGTATCAATTAAATTTGCTTCAGCAGAAATTCTTGAAGAGGCTGATGTCTTGTTGAAACAGAAGTAGAGAGAGAGCAGTACAAATATAATAGTATTTCAGAGGTTGATTTCCATCAGTCATATTTATGACTAATGTATAACATACATATATTTTGAAGCTGATGGCACTACATTTTGAACTAAAGTTTTTCCTATCSTTTTACATAGAAGAAAGTTTGGCTACTGAGTAAGACGTGAAGGAAATTAGATGCAGAAAAGAAAAAAACCTGCTTTTATTAGCAAAATTTCTCAAAAGCCATTTAGGTTTCAAAGCTGTTAAGTAGTCCTGTACTTAAAAAYTGGCTGTCAAGGTTAGGAATTTGAGTAGTGACTTGGCAACTGTGCATTTGGTGGGAAGAATCCAGTTGAGAGCACTCCTCACCATTTGGGTCCTGCATCTGTTTTGATTAGAACCCAAATCTCTGCCTGGTGCCCAGGTTCAGCCCCTTACAGATGCCCTCCTTAACSAGACAGACCTAACAGCTTTTGTTACCTGTAACCTCATTTCCTCTGGAGATCTGTGATGACTCAGGTATGCTTTCAGTTCCAATCCTTTTTTTTTTTTTTTCCCTTCCACCCTCAAGGAGCCTGCACGCAATGCACGGCAAGCCTTTTTTTTTTTTTTCCCTTCCACCCACAAGCTTCAAAAATGGGAAGCAGACAAGATAAAATTTTAACAAGAAACCAAGTTATAAATTTCTTTAATTTAACATCATTTCTTTATGGTTTCCTTTGTGCTTTAATTTGGAACAGTCTGCTTCATGCAGTCCCTATGTGTGATTGTGTCTACTTTGTGTTTTAGTTCAGGCTTATGCCTGCACAAAAACAAATAATAATGAAAACACAACATAAACACAAACCCAACTCACTCCAGGGAGTGTATTAGTTTTGAATCAGAAAACAGCTGGAAAGCTACAGCTCCTTAGCAGAACAGTTCATAGAATTTATACCCATAAAGAGGTCAAAAGTGGGGAAAACATTTGCTGCTGCATGTTGATGGGATACTGATCAGAAAAYCATTAGAAACCCATTAGTTACCTTTTCCCTTCAGAGAAGCTGATGGAGTTTTGGAGGCAGATTCCATTTTCACCCCTACTGTGTTCTTCCCAGCAGCAGTCGTCTGTTGGAAATATCCCATCAGGTGTGTCTCAGCAGCAAGACAGCACCAGCTTCTGTAGACACATGGGATTGACCAGAATGCTTTTTGAATTCTCAGGTTTAAGCCTGCTTCTCTTGGGCTCAATTCTGTATAATGATCCACCTGACTATGTTTGAAGAGTTTTTTATCTATTGAGAAGAATATTGATGAAGAAATGAGAAAAGGGGCTTTGAAGGAAAACAGGTACAGTAAAACCTGTCAAATAACAGTAATGCAGTAAGGTTTCCTGTATTACATTACTTTTATTTAATATTCTTATATAACTACAAAAGTAAATCCCCTGAAAATTGTATTCCCACTGACAGCTTCCCTGCTATTTTATGGTGCATCCTCTATAGTTAATGGTCTATCACAGCTTCCACTGTAAGTTCCGATTTGTCAAGGCTTTATTGTAGCAACCAAATTGTTAGAAAGGAATTTCATTCTGTGAGAGGCTGAAAAATGAATTTTAGTTTRAATTGATTTAGCCATCTCTAAATTAGAGCAAAGAGGGCTTGGGTGGGGTTTTTTTTTTTTCCATTTTTCAGGTTTTATCCATCTTTTTCTTTAATAGGCCAATTTCTTTTCTATTGTAAATTGAAATAGTTGCTCTGAAGCTGGGAAAAAAGAYCTAGAAGTTTAGCTTCTGGCTAGAATGCCTGTCTCCAAAATCACACAAGAATCTATTTTACTGCTTTCAATTCACTGCRGATCTGAGTCCACRGATATGTACTTGGGCAATTTTTAAAATAAAACCAACAGTGGGAGAAATGTACAATGTGTGAAGGAAATGTAYAGATGTTATGTATGTTAAAGCCCTTGACCACTTCCTGAATTACTGATTTTGTGTGATATTTGCATTACTATTTGCTCTTCAATTTACATCTGCAGCACTTAAAAGCTGCTAAAGGTCTTTACCACTTCTTCAAATCTAAATAGCTATCATTTAAGAAATWGTCTCTTTTCCTACCTGCACAGACTAAAAATTCAATAAAAAGACCAGTTGTTTTTCTGAATCCCTCATGCTTGTGTCACTGAAGACAGAGTAGACATAGAGCTCTATCCTGGGCACCCTGATGCAATGTCAGGCCCTAACTTACTTGATACAAATGCAAGTGGTGCTGAGAGAAAATTATACACATCATTTGCTAAAATGACACCCATAAGAAAATAATTTTATTCATAAACAATATAAAAAAATGGAATGAGTGACAATATGACTCCTACATAAAGCCAGCGTTCATCTGTTCTTCTGGACAGAGAAAGACCATCTGACCAATGCTGTAGTAAGACAGATGCAATTTTTTTTCATCAAATAGAATAGAATATGCCTGAACTTCTTATTTTGCATCTATAAATCCATAACTTGGAAACAGCCATTGAAGATCTGTTACATAAAAATTATTTCTATGCTTCAAAAAGGTACAAATTCCAATATTTTATTCATTAAGGTTAAATAATTGATTTTTCCATGTACAGGACTTCTGCTGTAATTTTAAAGAACACCAAATGGATAGGCAGGTTCAATCTTCATATTCAGTGCTGGAAGTTAAAATAACGGTTTAAGTAAATTGTTCACTAATGTGAAAATATGAGCCTGTGAAACTCATAACTTGTTCATTTGTTTCTTTACCTACAGAAGAGGCTGATGGAGGGCTGTTTTCCTTTGAAGTCCACCTTCAGATTGGGTGGCATGCTTATAAATAGGRTACTACAGGATGCAATGACCATTAGCAACTAATTTTTGCATGTGATCCTGCCTCTCAGCCTGATGAGATACAGTGAATTCTGAATGGTGGAAGAAAAAACATTAGTTCCACCTGTTCTATGAACAGCTCTCAAAGAAGTTAATTTATTTATTTTTTTTTTGGTGCTTGCCCCAGTTTGTTGTTAACATCACTGTCAGAGTCTTATGAAAATGTTCAGCAGTGTTTTAGAAGTGTATTACAAGAATCCTTTATCATATGATGTAGAGCAAAATGTCAAAAAAACCCCYAAAAAACAAAACCAAAAAACAGTAAGTGAAGACTTACATACATTTGTCTATGTATAGAACACAGATAGTTTTCTCAAATGTGTATATACAATAATTTGATTTTATTTGACAGCATTCTTTCATTTTCAAGTAGCATTATAGGTCTTTATTGTGTATTATAATCTAGAATGTTGCTTGTGGTCTAAAACTGCTGGAATTTTATTTTGGAAGTTTACTTTTTTATTGCAGAAAATGTGTAGTAACAGACAGTTGCAATGAAACTAACCTACCCAAAGTGTTTTCTGACCATATCCTCTTGAAGTAGTCCACTGCATTACTGTTAGGTTTTTGCCTGTCCTTCCCCTCCTTTTAGGACAACAGTCTGAGGAAAGCAATTACCTGGCTGTGAAACATATTTCTTGAACAGCAGGATCTGGCTCAGTGGCTTGCTCCTTATATCTACAGAACTATTCAACAAATGATGGCACGAGGGAAAACAGCGACCCTTCAGCACCTGCCTTTGCTAGTTAAACTGTTGATTTTTTTTGCCCAAAGGCTGTTTTTTAGGAAGGTAATACATAGTTTATGATTTCCATTAATTTCTTCTCTCCTGTGACCATTTGATGTTAAATGCCTAGTCTATATATTAGTTAAAATTTTGTGTGTATGTATGCTTGCAAAAGGGAAAAAACCCCCCGCTTTCAAAAGCACAATTTTATATTATTATATCTTTAAATAACGATGTATCTTTTACTTGAAATTCAGACAAAGATGTGAGGACTTTATTTGTTGACAGGAACACAGATAATTAATTTGCTTCTTCAGCTGAATCCAAAGAAACATGTATTCTGCTGATGAGTTGATAAACAGGAATTTTCTGTTGGTAAGTTCAGAGAAGAAAATATGTGAGAAGAAAATATGTGCTCATTGTTTTGTTTTCATTTGTTTACATTTTTCTGGAATAAAAATGCAAAAGCCACCTTATGAGCAGAAGTTTTCATCTCTGGCAGGAAAATATGTACTTTTYCCTACTTTTAATGTGCAGAGATTGGTGAAGGATTGATTCTCTGCAAAGTTCAGGTGAAGGGTGCCTGACTATAAGGGCACAGGTAACCACCCTGGAGGTGTTTGTATCCAAAACACTTAGGGTTTTCCTACCTGTGTAGAGGAATTCCTGGATGAAGGTCTGCTGAGTGTAAGTAAATATATCCTGATACTTTTGTTTGTAAAAKAATTTTATTTCCAAATCAGTTCCAGAATAAACCTTAAAAATACAAAAATACAAACACACTACTGGATRAAGGTTTAAAAGGTGTCTGTGTGATCAATAAGTGAATATTTTTAGGTGGTGTAGAGAACCAACCTTATTATTTTGTTCCAATTGCGTTCATGGTACGTGATAAAATAGCTTATAAATGAAATATTTTGCTCAATATTTTGCAGTTATCTCTTTTTAATAATCTAAAGGACATGTATGTGAGTGGAAAGGGAATTGCTTTTCACTGGTCATAATCCTCTGCCTGGCCCCTAACCTGGATGTGACTATAGTGGCCTGAGGGAAAGTTTATATCCATCAGAAGTGTGACTTTTCCCAACAATGTGAGACGATCTCATGGAAGGTATTGATTCAGTCTGAAAAGCTCACTTTCATGTCATCACAAACATTTACATCAGATGTTCTCTTATTCATTGCTAACGGATTCTCAGTTTGGAGCACAGGGCCTTTGTTATTCACAGTCAGCACCTGCCAGAGCAGAACTGTGCACAGTCACATGCTTTGCTCACAGTTCCCAGCAAGTATGACTGCACTGACCCCTTCTCCCTGTCTTTATCTCGGGAAAAATCTCGTGTGTCATGCATCTCACCTTTTTTTGTTGTTGTTTGTTTGTTTGTTTGTTTGTTTGTTTTAAGATTTTGCACCCACATGTTAAACCATGACCTTACATCCTGGCCAGTGCCTGGCACTGCTTGGACCACCTCTCTCCCTCTGGTCCCTGACATGTTAGAGAACCAGTTTAGCTCTGTTGGGGAAGAAAACAAGGAGTAGCCTCCACAGAAGAATATTTAATTAAAGATATCCAAGGCTGTTAGAAGTCATCCCTAAAGTTTGAAAAATCAAAAAATCCAGACATGCCCTTTYCCCTTTATGAGTCTGGAAATCTGAGTTTTAGCAGTATTTTTTGGCTGCTTTGCACTTGAAAAGAGGATTCCCGTCTAATTTTCTTACATGCATTTTCTGTCTCCATTGGCCATAATTTTATCTAAATAAAATTTTGGTGGTCAAACCACCAAAACACCTATGATTACTGTGGTGGTGAGATTCCTCCCACTTCACTCRCTTTGCCCATTCTGAAAGTGTTTGCCATTAAAATAATCTGCATTTTCCTTTCCTCACCTTCTTTCATTTGCATTTGYATTTTGTCAATAAGTTGTATCCCACATGCTTCTGTTCATGTGCATGTTCCTGTTCATGTGTTGGATATCTCTTTTTGCTTAACCTAGTAATACACCTGGAGTCAGAAGCAGAGATTCTCAAACATTGYCAGTGTTTTAACCTAGATTTATCTTCATTCACATTTACAGCATTTTCACTTGAAAATTCTCTTCCAACTCTCCTTGTGTGATATTCACTGTCATATAAAACCTGATATTAGTTTGGTGTGCTTGCCTGGTTTCCTTAGAAACCTTTCTGAGTTATTTCCTGTAAAGGAAATTATCATCCCACATTTAGGAAGGTACAGTTACAACTGAATAATGTTTTGACAGAATTATCAAAATTAAATTCCACACCTTACTTGAGCACCACATCTGAATTAGTCTAATTTATATTTTCAAATCCTAAATGCCTTCTCTCCAATACTGAGCTGGAGATCAATGTCCATCATGTTTGGAAAGGCATCTGATGAAGAAAGGTCATAGCTAATCTAGACACTGAAGCCTTATATACAAWAATTTCATTTTTTAAATCTGATTGTTTTAGAGACTTTTTTAGTGTCAAACCAGACATTTGTATCAGACTCAGGAAATGATATTACACCAACAGTAAATTTTGCTATCAGCCTTTTTTTCRGTAGCATACAATGTGCCAAAATTTAGTCTGCCTCTGAATTTGGTCTCTAGCACAGTGTGAGGAATAACTTGGGGATGTTAAGGCTTRGATTCATAATTGACAGGTTCATTTGCACTGGCTGACATTCGAGACTTCAGATGCCATGGGTCATGCAAAGAATTCCGACATGAAGCAGAACCATTTGTTTTATTTATCCTGCTTGCTTGCTTACGAACATGTGTAGCAGATTTATACACCTTGCTTTACTACTGCTCCTGCACCCCTGTGTGTGTGTGTGTGTGTGTGTGTGTGTGTGTGTGTGTGTGCTTTGTGCTATTGTTTTACTGGAACCATGATGTTACAGGACTGTCAGTAACTGCTTGTTCTTAGTTGGCTTGCAATGTAAAATGTTGTTTACATTTCAGAAATCTTTAGATACACATTTATTATTAAAGCAAAGGATGCATTATATGTATTGAGATCAATAATACTATATAACAATTTTGTATATGATAAATTGAATGTCATTTRTTGCAATTGCCCTCAGCCATGAACWCTTTACTTAAAATAACCCAATATATTGCAAATCTTTCAAAATTAACAATTGTATATGAAGGGACTACTTTCCAGAAGACTAGCATTGATATTTTTATCCACTTTTATTAAATACATAAAATGAAAAGTAATGTTCCTGGATTTTCTGCTGAAAATTAAATGAGCTGAGCATTTTTTGGCTTCAGATAAAATCTGAAACTATTGGTCATAATAATGTATGATTGCTCCCAATTTTGTTGTTGTTTTTTGTTGTTTTTGTTGTTGTTGTCCCTTCACCTTTTATTTGTAAGGAAAATGCACAAATGATGTGGGTTCATGTATATGTAAGCACTGGAGGCTGAAGCTTGCTTTTGTACTGTGTGCCCCTTGTGGCCAAAACATACAAGTCTAAAATATTGTCATTCATTTCTCTCTCCTTCCTAATATAAACTATTATTCTTTGCCTGTGATGTCAATTGATTCTTTTCTTTATTTGTAAAATTTTTTGCTCTGCAATTTCGTGAGTATTCTGCTGAAACTCAAGATTCCCATCTTCGTTTAACATAGGATTCTGTGATAGACGAAAATATACCCATGAATGCAAAAAATACGTAGGTTTCTTTGTAGAAAGCTGTGTATCAGAACAATTTTGCCCCTACCAAGTTTAACTGTGCATCATAAATAATAAATAATGTGTACATATGCATGTTGTGATATATAAAAAATCTATACAGATAGAACCTTACATGTTAAATACTTAACTTCATGGTTAGTAGTAGGCTGTTGTAGTGTGGTGATGGGGTTAATTAATTCTGGGCTTTTACATGCTGTAGTATAAAACTCCCAAGATGAAAGCTTGAGCTGCTGGGCAATGAAAYTTACATGGATGCAGCATTTTCTTAGTCACTGATCACTTTGCTGCTGTGAATTTTTAAAATCTTCTTAGTGTTTAGACTTGTGATCTGCTGGCTGACATGGAATTCACTATCATAGAATACAGACTCATGAAATGGTTTGGCTTGGAAGGAACCTTTAACCACTGGATCAGGTTGTCAAACTCCATACAACCTGGCTTTGAACATTTTCAGGGATGAGGCATCCACAACTTSTCCAGGCAGCCTGTTTCAGTGCCTCACTMCCTTTACARTGAAGAATATCTTCCTTATACCTATGGTAAATGTACTCTGTTTCAGTTTAAAGCCATTCCCCCTTTCCCTATCACTACATGTGCTTGTAATATGTCCCTCTCCAGATTTCTTGTTGGCTCCCTTTAGATACTAGAAGCCTGTTTTAAGGTCTCTCCAGGGCCTTTTCTGCCCCAGGCTGAACAACCCCAACTCCTCATCCTGTCCCCACAGGAGGCTGTAGAGGGCCTCATAGAGGGCAGTAGCCCTCTGCTCATATTGGCGGCCTCCTCTGTACTTCCTCTCACAGATCTCTGTCCTTCTTGTGCTGAGGGCTCCAGAGCTGGATGCAATACTCTGGGTGGGGCCCCACAGGAGCAGATTAGAGGGGCCCTGCTGGCCCTGCTGCTTTCGATGCAGCCCAGGATGTGATTGACTTTCTGGGCTGCAAGTGCACATTGCTGGCTCATGTTGAGTTTCTTGTCAAGCAACACCCAGCAGTTATAGGACTACTACAAAATGAATTAATATTCTGCCATATCACTCTGATTTAAATTTGTGAACATAAGGCAGATTATGGGGTCAAAATGGCTAAGCAGTATCCCCTAGAATTCTGGTATTTCAAGTAGGGATGAGATTTAAACAGATTGTTCTTAAAGCCATTCCAAGAGAAGTGGTTTGGAATTTGCACATATAAAATTGAAGAGCTGCAGTGCAAACTGCACCTGCTTTACAGATGAGATTAAAATCCAGGCCACTAGCAGCTCTGTCTTCATAAAGATAACTGATCTGGTGTCAAATGGGATTGTTGAACCAAAAACTGAGAAATCCAGAGTGTTCTTGATATTCCAAAGGGAAATTCTGTCTTGATGGATGATCTAAATTGAGGAGATATCATGCATAACACCATTTTGATGCATCCCTCTGCTAGCAGACACTTTCATAAATGCTTTGGCACCTAACTCAAAAATATCTAATACATAATATTCTATAAAATAAGAGATATTTAGCAGGTTTTATAGATTATTTAATAAAGTAAATTTTTTAAAAATCTGAAAATTTCTGCTTATGATGTTTTTTTCCTTTCAAAAACCAAAACATTTCTCAGATGTCCTTATAAAAGATCATATTTTAAGGGCAGAGATWAAGCAATAATAAAATGTTAAGTCTCTAAAGTACAGAATGTTTTTATTCTATTTGCAATATAAAATAGGAAATGCATTATTTCAATTTATGGATACAAAGCTTTTGTTAACATTTTCTAGACACTGTCCAAAAGATTAATCTATAGCTTGGCCTTTCACTATGAGTAATGGGTAGGTTCTTGAATCTTTAATATAACATATCTGCATTATAGTTTACTGTAAGTTGTAGTAAAGTGCTTTTTCACAATAAAATAAGGAAATGCAATGCCATTAAGTTGCCATGTTTTGCTATATTTTGCTGTGCTGTTGTGAACTGTGTGCTSATCTGAACTGTAAAAGCCAAAATTGTTCTGAATAGTTATTAGGATCATCAAATATAAGATTTTTATCCATAAAGGAGATTCCACTTAATCATTTTCACATCACAGTTGTAATGACTGTAACTCTCTAGCTGTCCTCTTTCTGAGATGTTTCAGGCAGTTAATGAAGCTTGAGCATTAGCTTTTTGAGAAAAGTTTCTTAAATGTTTTGGTAAATCKAGAGATGATTTTTTTTTCTTTTTTGAGACAAAAAGTCTGGTGCTTGCAAAACTATCTATCTTGAGTATAGTGCATGCACAGTAGTTGAACAGACAAATGCAGTACTATAAGGACGAATCTGCACATTTTTGTATCTCTAAAGGAACAGTTTTCAGTGTTTTACTTCATTGTTCTGCCTCAGGTCCTGTTACAGCAGGGTGGGAAGCCAAAAAATTAATTGGGACAGTGGGTCTGTTAGCTTTACTGCTGATAACCATTGGCAGACAACAATAACCACCTCTATACTCACCCTTTCATTAAGTTCACRTTAGCACACCCCAGGTTCTGAACTAAAACAGTCTATGTAAACACTTGTGGAAAAACTGCCATATGCTGTCATTTTTAGAGCTGTTTTCATTTKCTGTGTTTGAACAGTGTAGCCAAAGCCCTGTTTTGCCTAGTATAACACTGGGAGGGAGACCAAAACATTGGGTTAGTTAGCTAGTCATCCTCATTGCTCATCTCCTAAGTGGGTATCTGGCTCAAGAGCTGATGTCTTCCCAGGAAACAGTCATGGCAGGCCATGGCAGGCTGCTGCTGCATTGCTTTCCACCAGCCAGCTGCCACTCGTGCTGTGTCACTAACAATTGCTCCTTCAAAGATTCTTGCATGGCAGTGCATGAGGTCCCGACACATTTCACACTGTTCCATCCTTGTTGTATTTGGATTACTTCATAGCATGTAAGATTGATATTTATAAAGGTTATAAGAAAAAGAAAAAAGACTAAGCTTTGTGAGCAAGAGAAGATTAGCTGTTAGCTGTGATGTACATAATTTTCATAGAAACACAGARTCACAGAATGATTTGAGTTGGAAGGGGTCAAAAAGACCGTTTAGTCCAATCCCCTTGCTGTAGGCAGGAAACCTTCCACTAAACCAGGTCGCTCAAAACCTCCATCCAACCTGGCCTTGAACACTTCCAGGCCTGGAATATCCATAGCTTCTCTGGGCAACCTGTTTCAGATTGTCAGTCTGTCAGATCACATTTTATGTGTGTGATCCATCCAATTTGGACTTTTTTGGTTGTTATTTTTTTGTTGGTTTGGTTTGGTTTTTTGCTTGTTGTGTTTTTTG
>QVAJ01000072.1:1292180-1328264 GCA_003546035.1 Mixornis gularis
AAAAAAAAAAAAAAAAAAAAAAAAAAAAAAAGACTTTTGGTATTTAGTCTAACCTGACACAATGGGAGCAGAATACAGTTTATTTAAACATGTCAGGTGCTATCTCTTCCCAGCAGTCCCTAGATTCTGATTTCTTTCTATTTTCTCCCTTCTGTTGTCCCCCCTCTTATTTTGCCTGTTATATTCACAGGGAAAATTATTAAATTTTGAAACTTCATTTTTTAGTATAGATAGTAAGATTTATTTTCTGTGGAATAAGTTTCTTTGGGATTTTAGTTTTATATTGTTCTTATATTTACAACATTTGTAGGGAAATGGAGATTTCAGAGAATATGCTGGTTCTGATACTTTTGGTATAGATTGTTAGTATGATTTAGCATGACTCTAATGATCCAAATATATTAAATTGAAATGTTGATATTTTGCTCACTAAATTTAAAATAATCACATCAGAAATCTAAAATTAAGAGAAAAAATCTAGAATTTCTAAGTTTGGATAAATTATTAAGATATTTTTTCTAACTTGGTTATTTTTTATTTTATTTCAATTCAGGAAAATCTCAAATTTTGATTTATCATGCTATTTGCAGTAGAAGGAATACTTAAAGTCTTGAAGTTTTTATGAGGAAAAAAAACATTTTCTTCTATGATCTATTTCACAATCTATCCAGTGAGTTCTTGGTGTAAATTTTGGCATTGAGGCATATCAGCCAATGGAGCTTAATGGGCAATCTATCCTGAAGAAGTGATATTACAGCTGATAGAGTGGTAGGGAAGATGTTTACTGCTTCTGCGTGAAAASCCTGGCAAAGTAACATACAGTAGGATATAAGACAGTAAAGATAAACCATATGCTTAAGGATGGGCTTTACAGAAAAATATGTTTTTAACAATAAATAATAATACTTAATATATGGAATTTATAATTTTCATGTTTTGGAAATAAAGTTTCACTTTTTTTTATTCAATTTTCCATTTCTAAATAATCTCACATTAAATCAGAAACTAAGCAATAGTTGATATAGAATATTACAGAATTCTGTGAATATTTTTGCAGATTATTTTTATTATTTTAAATGTGTTGGGGTTTTTGTGTTTATTGTGAATTTACTGAGAATTAGAATCAAATTATATTTGTTAATATAATACTAAGTAGGAGAAAGATTTATTAGACATAATAAAAACTTACATGACCAAGTTTACCTGTAAACTTCTTGCCATCCTTCAATTCAGCAATAATTTAGGGACTTATACTGAAGGAATAAGAAGAAACTTTACCAAAATCTCTTTTTTAAAGGCATCTTTACCCGTGCTCATTCACAATATTGCATTTCCTTCTTCTTTTGCAGAATTCACCCTACACACTGATAGGTGTCAGACTTAACCCTGTCCTTTAATGCTAATGTAGTCATCTAAGCACACAGAAAACATCAGAGGCTGCTAGTTTTCTATTAATTAATTTCAAGTACTGTTATTTTTTGAAGGTTGTAGAATTCCTGTGTGTGAATTAATATGTGTTGAAATGTTATTGCATGTAAAGCTTGTCAGTCCCCTCTGAAACTTTTCTTTATTTCTAAAGTGCCAGGGCAGTCATAGAAAAAAGTGTAAGTCTGCTTGGGAAGAAGTCACCACCTGCAGTATGGAATAGGTGTATATTTTAGATGTCACACTGCAGCTTTCGGGCCAGGCGCTGAAAGGTCTACTTCCTGAGGAAGCCAATTTGGGAAGAGTGCAGTTTTTTGCCCTCCAGGAAGTCCAGATAAGCAGGAAGTGATCTTCACTTTCAAATTATTTTAAGATTAGATCAGTAGGGTGACTGTCAATAAACATAATCTTAGGTTTGAGAAATAAACCTGCAGTTCAGCAAACTGTTCTAGTTGGGTTGCTGACATCTGCCCCAGGGAGTCTGCACTGAAGTATAAAACATATGATGCAATGGTGCAGAACAAATTATATTTAAAACAAATTAAGGAAAGGACATCAAAATGCCCAGAAATTTCAAGCTTGGTAGAAAAATAATGACAGGAGATGAGCTGAGTTAGCACTAGTAAATTAATAAGCATGGTATTTAGTCTTYAAGCAAGTGAGAGGCTGCTACAGAAAAAAATTAAATTAATGTCCAGTTCTCTGTGGTCTCTAACTCTGTGGTTAGCCAAGGCATGGGTAGAGTTACTCCTGCTTTTGGACAGGTCTGTTGGTCATAACCCCTTCTAACATATATTTTGTGAGGGTGAACCCAGATATCATCATCTAAAGGAAGGAAAATTGACAAAGTGAGGAGTTTGGTGGTTTAAAGTTTTTTTGTTGGGACACCTGACACATTAAAACTAAAAAAAAACTAATATAAACCAAACAGCTGAGGGCTGATATTAAGGCAGGGGGCATGAGCCAGGTGGCAGGTGGCAAGCAGCTTGTTAGTGTGTCACCAAGGAAGAGCTGATGGTGGTATGTATTATGGTTTCTGATATGGTGATGGAGGATGGAACATACTTTTTGGGGAAAAGATCCTTGAAACTGTTTGTCTCAACTGCTCTCTTCAAAATCCGCAATCTCAAAATCAAGGAAATGCTGCAAAATGAAGAGAGTCCAAAGATAGCAAAATCAAAAAATGCCTTGAAAGTACTAGATTCTGGGGAACTTAATTCTGTCATCTTTTTCTATAGGAAGAGAACAATGAAAATAAACTTGTCTCGATTTTGTTATTTTGCATTCAAAGGATGTGCCGGAAATGCTTTTCAGGAGTTTCAGTGAGATGCATCTTTGTTCCAAGGATTCTTACCCTCTAAATTTCATATGTGACAAGACGAATGAGGATGACACGTAGCAAGAAAGATGCTGGGGTAAAGAGAACTAAAGAGCATAGTGATTAAATGCTACAGGGCTCAGGTTAGGCATGGAAATAAATTGAGGGAGATAATAAAGAAAAATAGAATGGTGACCATGCTATTTTGTCTACTCTGGTCAATAAATAATTTTGGTAATGTTGTGGGTATCATCCATCTTTATATACCATATCAAGGGAGACCAAAGACCTAAGACCTGTTGCTTCCTGACTTCCTTCAGAGCCTCTCCTCACCCACATGCATGGTGGCACCTCTGCTTCCTTCGCCCAGTGCCCTCCTCATTTAATCAAGCTGTCTTGTGCTTCCCCATCACCACTGCAGTGCCAGAAGCCGGGCTCTGCTGAAGACGATGGGCAACATGCCACAGGTTTCCTGCATAGCCAAGTTTCAGCTTGAGCTAAGAGTAGAGTTATGCCATGTTTGGCAGGCAAGCCCTGCTTGCTTCATCTGCCAGCGTGGCAGCAAGGGAAGCATCTGGAAATAAGAGTCGGTGCTTCCGCCTTCCCCTTGCTGGGTGACACTCATTCTGCCAGCCGTGGGGTTGTAGTGGGCACAGAAATAGTATAGGGATGGGCTCAGGATGAACACCTCGGCAGATAAGCAGACAGYGTTTGGCCAGAGGAGTCACGATAATTTCTGGCAATAGAAATTATCACAATAGTGCCTGCCAAGGGATGTAAAAAATTATCAGGCACYAAAATTGCTAAAGAGTAAAAGATAAGGCAGAAAGAGAAAACTAAAAATTGAAATCTAGGGCATCTCATGATCAAACCAGAGCATTTAGTTTGCTTTCACACATAATGTGGCAGATCCTGCAGGGTCATTCTTGACTGTGATGTTCATGATTTCAGACACCAAGTCATTAAAAGTAATACAATTTATTTTCTTGAACCACTTACAATACTCCATCTACTTATTTTTAGGAGTACAAATGTTTCCTTCATGTTTTAGATTAAAATGGCAAGTTCATTAATGATGGAGAAACTCTACAAAATTATTAATTTTGAGATATTGACATTGTAAACCTTTTCCCAGAAGTTTGTAAAGCAAACACTCCACATTGACATTTTGTTGCCACATTTTGAGTTTTGATTAAGGGAGGCTTATGAGATGATTTTTTTTTTTTACCACACCAGTAATTCTCTTTTGAATGCAGCTATTCTTTAGACGTTAAAATGCAAATTAAATATAAACTAACAGAGGCTTCATTTGTTGTAACAGAATATCAAAAMCACATGTAATTTTCTTTTTAATGAAAAATTTAGTTATATGAAAACTTAACAAAGAACTTCTATATCAAATTTGAGTAGAATTATTCAGTTCAAAACACTTYGAAATGAACATTTACTCATTTTAAAATAAAAGCTTAGCTTTATGTCTTTGCAGTATTGAAGACAAAAATTAGATATTAAATTGTCTCACCCATCTGATTGTGAAATAATGACCTTTTTGTTTAGAAATATTTTTCCTATAAATCTTCATTTGTAACTGCAAAGGGTGCAGATGACTAATGAAAATCAGAAGTCATGAAGAATAAGTCTATTTCACTCTAAAATAGTTCCRTTATGGAGTTCCTTTTACATCCGCCTATTTGTTCAGATTTTCACATCTAAAAGCAAGACCACCTACTTTATCTGATCCTGATCCCTTTAAAGCCCACTTTTCAGCTTGGCTTAAGAGAACTGAAAACGTGTTTCAGGTTTCAGAGTGGAGCAATGAGATGTGCTACAGATACTCTGTGCTCTGTTTCAAGCTCAAATGATTTCAAGATCCTCACAGTCCAGTGCAAAGAATCAAGTTGCCTTGTATAAACCATTTTTTCCTTTTTTTTTTAATCTYTGGAAGTCCAGTTGTTGGGAAATAAATTTTGGATAAGACTCTGAGGAAAGATCAGGGGAMATGGGAGATGGTGCAAAGGTTGTGGAGAAGCTTTGTCTTTTGTCCCCATAGCACAAAATCTGCTCGGGTAGTTGAGGGTGCCTTATGATTAATATCTTATTTATGGAAKTGTGGAGAACTCCCCCTGCTTGAAATTTTCTCCTCATTACTGGTGAGCAGATCCCTGTTCTCTTCTTCCTACTTCCCCTTCTTCTACGTACCTCCTCACCCCTGCCAAGTCATAGCTTCAGATGAGTATCTGCGAGAAAATTATATAAAATGTGACTGAACTGAGCTTATCTCTSCTGTAAAACTAATRTAAAACTCTTGCAATTTTGCAAGATGTGACCTTACAGAGGAGTTCAAAGCAGGTCCYTCTAGGTGATTTCTTAAATTAGGGCATCAGGCCACAATTCTAGGGATACACTGAGTACTGAAATGGTTGTACAATTAATATCAATATAATTCCATCTCTCTMTCTCTCAGTATAAATTGAATCAGTTGATATTAATACCATATATTGATATTAATGGACCTCAGAGCAATCTGGTCTAATGAAAGTTTTTCCCACAAGGAAGTCTATATGTCAAAACACAAATTTTTGCTTAGTTCACCTTTATTTCCCATTTGAGCTGTATACATATCTTGTGGATACCATAGTGCTGGGTAGAGACAATTTGAGTACTGCAAGCAGTGTACMTGTGCCCCACTTGTTTTGCAGGGCAGGCATGGCTGATACTTTGGTTATACAGTAAAAACATGAGTGACATTAACCTTCTGCTCAYTCCAAATGCTATTTTTAAGGAAAACTGCTGTTTGAAAGTTCATATGGAATGGAAAATAAGTTATACCAATGCCAGCCCAAAATATTTTAATGTTTACAGAACAAAAGTGGCAACATGTATGTTATAAAGTATGTATATTTAATGTTTACAGAACAAAAGTTGCAATACATATATTATAAAGCATGTATGTTTAATGCTTACAGAACAAAAGTGGCAATATGTATATTAAAAGTATATTAGCTCTGGTCCCTTATCATTTTTACACAAATATATTTACCAAATTGTCCTTGTGCTTATCCAAAGAAAGTAACCCAATGGTTATGATGAAATAGGTTTCTGCTGAACTTCCTAAGGAGAAATTCTTGAACATTTTGAATATACCCTGCTAATATTTGGAATGGCACTTTTAAAACAATTGTAATCAGTCTGTTAAATAGAAGATTTGTTTTTGAATTGACACAAAGCTTATTCTATACCGAAATTGAATTTTCTAATTTCTGACAGGGTGCTTTGACTAAAATACTTAAATTCCCCTTCCAGCCTGGAAAGTTGAACTCAGAATTCCCTATAAAGCTGTGCTCATCACTTCCATAAAACTACAGAAATTCTTATTTTCTTTTAGAAAGATACTATTACTAAATTAGAAATTCAGACTTTTCACTTAGAACTGTTTGAAAAATTATTCTAATCACGTTCTGATATACATTCTTCCTTGACAACTGATGCTGTATATAACGCAGGCTTACAAAATTMATTTAAACAGACTTTACTTGGAAGTGGGAAATACCTGTGGAGCTGTATCAGCTCTAGAAGATATAGAGATAAAATCCATTCAAAATAGAAGGCAGAAAGATAAATCATCTCAGAAAGAACAAGTAAACAAAATTATATTTGAAATCCCCAGTTGTAAAATTACTAGTTTTTATTGCCTAGCCCAGGAAAAAAAATGATAATGTGAGATACCTGTTCCCATTGAGAGTGACTTTTTTTGATCCGTAGGCCAACATTCCCTCTTTTTTGTTCTACCTCCTCTTTAGCTAAAGATGGGACAGGAAATGTTCTGGTAAATAACACAGAAGGGGAACATTATTTGTAAAATAATTAAAATCACATATGTTACATTTATTTTTCCCTCTGTCTGCTTTWTATATATATATTATTACWTTGTAAAAAAACCTTCTTGACTTCTGTGAATGAAAGCAGGAAGATCATAGCAGAGTGTCCTCTTATGGATAGCAAAGAGCTTAGTTTCTTACAGTGGGACCTGCAGGCAGTGAGGAAACATTTGTGCCTCTGGGAGTGTTGGTCTGTCTTTGTCATTTCAGGATCTTTGGTGGACTGAGTTGAGCTCCTCTGCTTCTCACCCTGGCTTGTGACTGAAAAGGAATTTTGTGCTATCACAGTCCAGCGCCCATGGGGCCCCCCAGGGATCCAGCAGGCTCCCCAAGTGTGATGATACTTGGACCTGCTATTTTAATTTTACTTTGGCTTTAGTTTGCGRGTACCAAAAATCTGCAGAAACAGCTTATACCTTGATAATTTAGGAACAAAGACGTAGTCATGCACAATATCCTTTCAGACAGTGTGAAGTCAAGCTAGTGTGGAGCTTCCAAATGAGCTGATAAAGAYCTGTTCAGATTTTTTCACTTCACATAACCAAACTGAATGCCATGCTGCTAAGAGTGCACCATTTTGTGCACATTTAAGTGTTTAACACAAAGTACTTCAACACAGCTTAATGCCTTCTTATTCTGATGCTAATATGCACTTTGAGAAAGCTGAGAATACATGCAAGTTTAAAAGGACAAGGAAAAAATGTTTATTTCTTTATATGCAACAGTTTTTCTAACAAAACATTTGCAGGTATTGAGACAGATCATATCTGAGGTTGGAAGGAGAGATGAAAGGGCACTGAAATGTTTAGTAGACATATTTGTTTGACTAAGCAGTCCTAGCAGGCAAAATTTTTCTCTGTTGAACATTTTTGGTTAAATTTGTTTGTTGTATTCTTTTTTAAAGCCAGCCTTTACCTAGGATGCAGCAGGAATTTGAAAGAAGTCATTTCCTTCAGGCTGCAGCTGAAGTTTTCAAGCAGAGTCCTCTAGGGTCAATTTTCAGGGTGTTTACTTTGACCAAAGATTCCTGTCAAAAGTCAAAACAATCAGTTTTAGATATACTCTTGAGTATAAGCTCTTTACTAGTCCTTTTAATTCTGAGGAAGGGCAAGGAAAAATAGCTGAAGCTAAAGAAGATTTAATAGAAGGATACTTCAATGAGAAAAATTAGTAATTGAATAATTGGAATTTCTGATGTTTGAATAATTTTTGATGTTTCTCTTCAGAAGCCCATTCTACTTGTTGCAGTCTTGCATCTATATCTTATWTATCTGGTCTGTTACTGTTCAGACTATTTTTCTCTTCACGTGTTGTTAAATATGAGTAGATTTGTATAGCTCAGTCTTTACACAGAAACAGGCTCGTGGTTTATGTGCATAAATATGTTGTTTGCTGGAGTTACCCAAATGATGAGTGATATTAAGAGTATAATTCTGATTTATTTTATTAAAATTGGTTTTAGTTACTTGTTTTCCACTTCTGTGGCTGAAGTGTTTCAAACAAAAAATTCAGTGAAAGTAGCAAGCAAAAGATCAAGGACAGAATAAAAGTAACTTGGAGGCTTGCATTTCTTTGTGCTTTCTCTCAGGAAAAAGAAATCAAATTGCCTGAATCTGTGTGGGAGAAGACTCTGAAATGGATTTGGAATATGTGACCAGTGATACACCAGAAAAAGTTCTTTTAAAAAGTACCATCAGAAGTAAGCTAACTGGGAAATTTACCATGCTGTGTATGAGTTGCTGCCACCTATGTTAAGCTTTATATAAAATCTGTTAAGGGAAATTGTAGGTAGCATTGGGTGGGAAAGGTTAAAGGTGGAGATCAGAATTATAGCAAAATGGTAATGAAAAATTTGCAATCACATTTATTCCTCTCACTTCTGTCTGGGCATATATTTYGACTTCCCAAGACTGTAACTTAAAGTTTTCAGTTCCACAGAAAATGCTTCTGTCCCAAGGGCTGCAGCAAGCTCTGTGCTTCTATTCTGACCCTGATTAGTTTATTGCTTCCCTCCAAGTCCAAATCACTCTTGATTGAAACTCTCTGTAAGTTGCAATATGCTCTACTCTTGAAAAGGCTTTTAAATGTGGAACAATAACTAAAAATATACTTTACTCAACTTTAATACTGCAAAAGGCAGGGTAAGGTATTTTGAAATACTGTTAGCCAGTGAGTCCAATACACGCAAGCCATTAAAGTAGAACTCATATTTATACTAATGATTAAAAAAWGACAATACAATTTCTAAATTGGCTCATTAAATTATGTATGCTTTCTACAGAGATAGAGCTGCAAATGTAAATATATCTTAGCATTTGTAATCTTTTGTTGATATTATTTATTCAAAAATTTTCTCTTTATTTTAAATATATTTTTTCCATTCTACTTAATACGATTATTAACTTTTGACAAATATTCAGTTAAAGCAAGGCACACATATCCATTATTTGGTTAATTTTTACTTGTAAAGCCAGAAACAGGCTGGAGTTGAGTTTCTCTTTGTTACCTTGGAAACAAATGGAGGTTTGACTTCAAGAAGCTCTACACTTGAAATGAGGGGTGGAGCTTTGATGTTGTGGTTCTTACTATGATGCAGAAAGGGAAGGCAGTTCTTGAAGAGATTCTGGCATTTGCACTTACAAGGATATGGAATCTACTTAACATAATAGCAACCAAGTAGTTTCATGAAATGGGATGAAAGGGAAATGAGRAAATGGCAGTTGCATCAAGCCATTAGCTTTCAACTTCTGATGTGGGGTTGGGTAGCTCATCCTCCTGCGAAGGTGCCTAGACAAAACAGGATAATTGTTGATGTCAATTTATTTATCTTCCAAATATGGAAAGAAAGTCTGCATTTTTTCTTTGCTAATAATTTGCAGTAAAGTGTTTTTGCTTACATTAATAACTTATTAACAATTTTCCARTCAGTTCGTGGATTGAGTTAAGTAAAGCTTCTGATGTTTCAGGGAGTGTCTAGTAGGTAATTTTTTGTTGCTGCTGAGGCAAGTTTTGAAATTTGACCAAGAATCCTYCTCTATTAAGTCATTTGGGTAAAAAGACATTTTGAATTGTAGTTTAGATAATGACAATATTGAAATGAGTTATATTATTTAGGATTTTGTAATTTAGTTTCTACTGTCATYTTTTGCTTGTGTAGTGTGAACAAAAATATTGATGTATATCATCAAGACAATTTCAAAATAGAAAAATATAAGTTGTGGAATATTACTACTTAGCTGAATTTTACACAATAAAATGAGATAAAGGGCCTCTGGGATTTACAGGGATTTGAATTAATTCTCTCTATACTCTGGCTGTGGTGAGAACTATTAATATATTCATTTTACAGTAAATGTAATTAGGCTTTCATTCCACTATTGTTAATACTGGATCTGTGTGCTACTGGGTGACCCAAGAGTGCTAATTTTGTGTGAATGTGGAATGGACACACAACTTTATTTCTGGCAAATTGGCCAGAAGACATATATAGACTTTATGTTGACCTCTCCCTTTTATGCTGGTTTTTGGTGGACAGCAGTGGACAGACGGTATTTGAGCAGTCTCAGGCTTGCCAGTGTAAAGCTAATTTGCCAAAAAAGCCCTCCTTTGAATCAGCAGCTGGCGTTCCCACATGATCAATAGTTTGCATCATGAATTCATGATGGTTTTTATCTGACTAGATATTTCAAAGCTGGATTTGCTTTACTATCAAATTTCATAGTTAGGCATAGCTTTTGGCAACTAGTCAATATTTTAGAAGAATTCTGTGAGAATAGGAATAGGGAAGAATAATCCCCTGGTTCAGGTTTATGTCTCTAAACATTGGTTCAACAAAGCTTGTGAGCATAGGTTCTACTAAGCCTGTGAATAGTGCTTAAGGAAATGTTACCCTGAGCCAAATACTACAAATTTACTCCCAGCTGTGTGATTGATGAATAGTAATTGATTGGATCATTTTGGATGGATTTTTCTCTTATTATCCTCTTTCCTATAGTTTCTGATGACCTTGTTTGATTTTATTAAGAGCAATTAAATAAAATGTTGTATGTTCTTGGCATAATGCACATTAGAGTCATAGACAATTTTTCTAAAATTTGTATTCAATGTAAATATGTATATTATCAGGAAAAGCATTGAAAAAGGAAAAAAACAATAAGTTAGACAGTAGSCATATTTAAGTACACATGGTAAAGACAGCAGTAATTAGATATACCTTAGATTTCTCTCTTTTATTATCTTCTCTCCTATATTAATATAATAATAAATTATCTTTGAAATCCACTGCTTCTGAAAACCTTTATTGGTAAAGTATATTGTATGTGATTTTTTTTATATGACTAAGAAGCTGTTCACAGGAGTTTATAATATCAGTTCCTAATTTACTTTTCACTTTTTATTCTTACTTCTCAATATTCTAGTTTCACTTAGGGTGGGTAATGAAAGCAGCCTTCTGTCTGTTTCAGTTAGTTTGAGCTGTATTCCCCAGCCAGGGTAATTTTATGGTTTACACATATTAGTACAGCATTGGCATGCTCAGGTTTCCATTTCAGCAGGAACAAGAAAACCAAATAAGTAAGCTGTTTCAATTGATTTCCTCTGTAAAAACCATCATGACAACATTACCACTGAGATAAATCTGTGCATTAAATAAAAACCAAGCACATGTTCCCTTCAGCCAAACCCAAACCACCACCAAATAATAGCAGGACCCAATTATGTGAAATGGTTTTATTTTGGCTTGTTATTTTTATTTTTTTTTCTTGTTGTCTTGTTGGTTTGTTTGTTGTTTGTGGGGTTTTTTTTGTTTTGGTTTGGGTTTTTTGTGGCTACTGCTTTATATTTTATTTTATAGAATAAACTTTGGAGCTTTCTAGTCTCATTTCTAACTCTGTTGTTAATAAATAGGTGGCTGCCAATTTAGGAGCAATTTTGTTCAAGAAACTTACTGCCTGTGAAAGGGGTCTTTCAGGACAGTGTGCTCCTCAGCCTTGTGCATGGCAGGAGCTCTGACTCCTCTCTCATACATCTCAGGCACTAAGGCTCCATCTCCTGTGTGCAYGTACTGTGATGGCAGTAGCTCTCCCCCACCGCTGCCTGAGCCCAGCAGTGAGCAATCCATGTAGCCAGCCACTGCAGAGCCCTCACTGCATTCCTCCCTCTTGCCAGCTGGAGCAGATCCAGAAGATGATCATATTTTGGGGATACAGAGGACTGGGGAAGCTTTGTCTCACTCCTGCTGGTGGTTGCTCTTCCACTGCATTTCGAAGTACTGCTGGCTGAGGATTGCTGTTGAATCCGTGCTACCAAATATGGTGTGCTTGCAATTGATCTGAATTAGCAGATCAGGCATTTGTTTCTTGTAATTTCTGGATTGTAAGTGAAAACTGCAGAGCAACTTTTATAAACCTGCTTCTTTCCCTGCGCAATATGGGCAGTTTAATGGGATGATTCAGGTGACGTGGGTCTTCCCTGCTTCAGGGAAGTTGGCAGGATAGTCAGGCAAATACAGTACATAGATATACTACCATATGGCCATTTTAAAGAGTGGTGTGGGCTTTTTTTTCTTATTAGATCCAAACTTTGACCTTTTAACTACTACTGATTTACTTACATGGTATGTTCTATTGATCTACTTACATCAGAGCTCATTAAACACATAAAATGAACTACAAGCAGAGTAAAATATGGCATTATCGAAGCTAACAGAGAGATCACATTATTATAAGCCTAATGCTGCTGTTTATTTACTTTTCTGGAAGGAGAAGCACTTTGGATGCCTTCTAGCACTCATTCTAACATCTTCTGCACTGTTTTATCTCCAGCCCCACACACAGTTTTGGTAAATGAAAACATAGTTTAATTTCTTCTCAGCCAATGAACATGTTCACGGAAATGCTCAAGTGCTGTACCAGCATAAAATGGCAAAAGCACTTGTAAATGTGCCCAGAATATGTGGTGTTATATGCAAAAAATGTCAGGGCTCTAGTGGCCAAGCATTCATTGAAGAAGTGCTTTACAGTAGTAATACATGCTTTCCTGTTGGATTAGAATAAAACACAATGGCTTGTTTATGGTCATAGTCATTAATCCAATTTAAGAGGTGAGAACATCCCACACAAGGGGTGGTTTAGTTTAGATAATTCCTGTACAAAGCTGGATGCATTTTTCCCCATTCATTTTCTTTCATATTTCCAGCTATTTATTGGCTTAGCTACTCCTGGCAAACTCTGGGATAATTCCTCTGAGTTAGGTGATGCTATATTATCTCCAACTGTTATGAGGACATTCAGCATTTAACAGAGAAAAGAGATTAATGAGGTAATTTTCTTTTTCTTTCTCTTTCTTTCTTCCTTTCTTTCTTTCTTTCTCTCTCTCTCTCTCTCGTTCTCTCCCTCTTTCCTGTTTGCTTGCACTTGCTTTCTTTGTTACTTTCTCGTTTTTTTGCTTTTCTCACTTCCTTGCTTTGCCTGCTTTTTTTGTTTTCTTCCTTCTTCTCCTTCCTTCCTTATTTCAGTGGAAGCCATAACTAACAGGAATACTAGAAAAAAAAAGTATCTGAAGCAGATAAACAAGATTCTGTCTTCAAATATGATGTTTCTTGGCTGTTTTAAATGTAAATTGTGCAGAAATTATATTATTTTTTAACATCATCTTAATAACCCTAACAATTCTGAAAGCCTAGCTAATGTTTTCCAATTACTTGTCTAAGGACAAGTAGATGCTTTATCTGAGCACTTAAGTATATGCATAGATATCAATATCAGCAATATTTCTTTCCTTAATGATTTGTTTCATAGCAACCTCGTATTTTTTATATTTTATGAATGTAAATATTTGTATAGTGTATATGTATAGATATCTTAAAATTTATATGTGCCATTATAAAACATCTATTCATACTAGTTTATTATATCCTTCCTCAATTAAAATAGCTTAAAACCATGMATTTGTTGTTGTGCATTGACTAAAGTTTAGAAAAATTGACTAAGAAATACTGCTGACACCAAATATGATTCATTGTTGACTTCAGAATTCATCTGTTGAAACATTTGATATTTTCATTCATGTTTTCACTCATCCTATAAAGTTATAGATGGASATGAACAAATAATAGAAACTATGCTTTCTTTGTGGTGTAGTTATACCTTCAGGAATAATATTATTTCCTTTRGATGGATATGCTTGGATTCAAAGCCACAGATCCACTGTAGTGCTGTGTTTGCAGGCTGCAGCGATTRCAAGGAAAAAAATGTTCTGTTTGCAGGATATGGAACCCCTTCAAGTTTTGGGGGRAAAGTTGAATGGGTTCCATATGGGGCCCATATAAAATGTAAGCCAACTAGCCAAATCTTCTCATAGGAAGACAAAAGCAAGCCCAAACTCGTAGTAGAAGTCTAAGAAGCTTATTTGCTTTGTAATGTGGAGGGAGGAATTTATATCTGCTACATGCAGATTCTGGGGGCCTGGCACCATGTCCTTATCCTAAGGTTTTGTGCAGAGTTATGGAGGTTTCTGAACACATTATTGTCAAACACCGAACAAATCAATGACAGTTGCAATGCAGGTTTAGCTACAATTTGTATTAATTATTATATATTAATTATAAAATTACAAAAATTTTATCTACCTTCTTAGATTCATTTGCTGTTTRAGAAAAATCCTGAGCAAGGACATGCTTGGGCAAAAATTACAGAATTTGACCATTAGCCCTGTCTGCCTTGCATTTCCTGTCTCTGTTTGTTGTGTACCCAATTCCCTTAAGTATCGAAAATTTTGATGAATTAGGTCATATTTACAAAGCACTTTGAAGTTGGAAGGCAGTGAACAATTATTCAGCATTATAACTTTATTTTTCATTAGAGTGAGATACTAGCTGTAAAGCAATGAGTGCAATTTAAAGTTACCATCAAAGACTACAAAGGACATGTGCTCCTTTTTTGCTTTGAAAATATAATTATCATGTGTTAATATAGTCTAGGAAGTAGGCTATCTTCTCATGCACAGACTCTTCTGAAAAATGGTGGAGGAAGCCAGAAGACCTAATTTCCTGTTTGGATTTCTCTGGGATGTATGAAGTATAACAATGGGGAAATGTAAGTGGTTGCTGATGATATATGAAAGAAAATGTCTGTGCTTTAATTCTGCCTCTAGATTTCCTCGTTATGCACACTTTGAGAATATATTTCTTCTAATAAGTGAAAAGTAGGTGTGAATTACAACACCAAAGCAGARACAGAAAGACTTTTCAAAGCTTTTTAGGGGAGTGACCCTATTTCAGTCCTACAGTCCTAGAATCTGTAGCACAATAGTTATGGTTGATCTCTCTTGTACTCCYAGATATCATTATAGTGTTAAGAACTGTAGGTTTAATAGTAAAATAATATTTCTTGATCACGCAGATAGTACCAGTAGGAATACTAAGAAGTAGTAAAGAACCCAGAAATGTATATATGTGAGAAAGTCAAAAGACATACTTCCAGATGGTAATAAAGAGAGCAAATTCCATTATGTACGTATATGCTAATAGCACTATGCGTTTGGTGCTGTAGCTTCTGCCCAAACAAACCTTAACTTTGATACCCAGTGTTTGGATGGTGAAGGTCTATTTGAATTTTCTTACAAGACAAAAAACAGCTGAATGCTGTGTTGGAGCTGTGAAACCTGATGATTGTAGTATAGTATAGCTGAGTGGACAGGGATTAGCACTTGTATGAACAATGATACTGATCATTGATTCCAATCCGATTATCTGTACCTTTTGGAAACAAATCGTAAATAAAGATGGAATGCATTTTAATGGATTTGTTTCRTGTTTGTAGATTGCTTCAAGCCTGTTAAAAACCCCCACAAASCCCAAGGTTTTATAGCAAGTATGTGGCTATTTCAGGGAATCACCAAATCACAGAATGGTCATGGTTGGAAGAGATGTTGCCAGGTCACCTGCACCAGCGCCCTTCTCGGGCAGGGCTGTCTGGAGTCAGTTGCCCAGGAACATGTCCAAATGGCTTTTGGACATATGCAAGGATGGAAACACCACAACCTCCCTGGACARCCTGTGATCAGTCAATATCACAGTAAGAAGCCTTTCCTAGTGTTCAAAGGGAACCTCCAATGTTTCAGCTTGAAGCCCATTGTCTCTGGTTGTTCACCACCAAAAAGGGCCTGACTCTGTCYCCTTTACATCTTTATTCCAGGAATTTTTACACTAACATGGTGGCTTTTTCTTCTCCTGACTAAACAGTCCCAGGTGTGTCAGCTACACCTCACAGAAGAGATGCTCCAGTCCGTCAGTCATCTTAGTGACCTTTTGTTAGACTCTTCTTGTACTGAGGAGACAAGAACTGGGCATGGCACAGTTTGATCTTAGTGTTTTATTTCTTGCAGCTTTTTGGTAATTTAAGAACACTGTTCAAAAAAAAAAAATGAACTTTGGCAGTAGTCTAGATAAAGCTTCTTTATGTTTGGGGGGCTGTTGCAGTTATCTATCTTTAATGAAAACCTTTGCCATATTTGTAACATTTGAATACCATAAGGACAATTATATTGATTCTACTAGAAAAACATGGGAGCACACTGTATCATTGATTTTGTATGTAATAAGGTTACAATGGATAATTGAAAGGAGAATTTAGCCCATTGCTTCTGAAACTTAATTTTCTTCCTCCCAAGCCTGCCTAGGCAGACCAGCTGGCTCCAGGCAGTACCTATTTAAGTGCAGAAATAGTGTTAAGCCACCTTAATGTGACAAATGGCAAAAAGCACTTTGTAAAAATTTCATTCAGAAACAAAAGAGTGAGTTTTTGAGTGAGCTTCTGGAATAGAGAGGTCATAAGTAGATTTTTATTTTGTCTCGAAAGAGTTAAAAGCCAAATTGAGGATCTGGGATAAGAGGAGAAAAAAAAAAGCAAAGATGGTCTAGTAAAACCTGTCTGAATGACTGTCTTTTTGGTGTTAATTAGTGTAAAAAACTAAATTTTGTTTTGATTGGAGTAAATCTTYAGCTGCACCGTTGGTGGTAGCTTTCGGCTACTCTCTGTCAAGATGCTTTTTCCTCATCCTTCTTTAGATGTCTTGAAGAATGGACCCCACTGAACTAATGCACTTACTTTCTTAGTGATGGCTGCCAAGGTGCTGTCAAAGCCAGCTGTCTCATTATTCCTCTTTCATTTCATTTTCTTGTTATTCCTTGTACATGCAAGAAGAACCATATTAAAGCATTCCCTGTGACTCGGTTATAATTGCACCCTCTGTTAGTAATTGCTCATCCATTCAAAAGCTTTGCTGCAATATTTTGAAACAAATTGACATCATTCTAGTTCTGCAGTTAATCTTCTATTCAGAAAGGCATAGCAGGGGGATGTCTTATTGCTGTACTTTCTATGCATGGGTACTTTGGAAAGAAAATTAGCTTTGGAGACACTGTTTGAACATTTTAATGAAACCATTATACCTAGGAGACTGTAATTTCTAGATTTCAGTCTGATACCAACTACCTCTCTTTATAGAATATTGTCATGCTCTGGTTGTGCATGTCTTGATTTTGTGTTACATATTGTACATATTTTACTTCAGTGTGCATAGGAAGTTTGACATTTTATTAGGTGAAGTGATGGAAAWGCATGAAGAGATTTAACTGTCATACTGTCAATTTAAATGGAAGCCCTAATGGAGATACATTATGCAAAGCAAACTCTCTGGAATGTTATGGTCATGCTTTTGTAGAATGGMTTTCCTTGATGTTGTAGCATGTCATAAAAATAATCACTAAATTGAAAGACCAAAAAGGCATCTACTGTCTCCTTCCTAACAGAAGATCCTGTTCCTCTCCCAAATGTAATTCTTCACACAGAAATTATAAAAGGTTAGCCTGAAATACAGTGCAACAATGTGTGCAAGCAGCATTAAGAAACAGGAAATGTTTGTCTACATATTAGTATTTAGGAGCAATAAATATCATTGACAAAAAATGAAATTCGACTTGAATTTTAACATTGCCTGACTGTGAAGAGTGGGAGCGGTACTGACAAATGAATATGAATGATAATTTTTCCAGACAGCACGTAAGCAGCGTTTTGACAGTTAAGGATAATCACTATTTTAAAAAGCATTTTCTGCCAGCTCTTGATTTGAAAGTGAATGCAGTTTGAAATTTAATATTTCCCTGCTCCACTTCATACCCTGACAATAAAAGCCTTGTATGACTTGCTTGCAGTTTTGTCTTCTGAGCTAGTGGCATATTGTCAAGGCTGTAAAAATTAAAATTATTCTTCACAGTGAGGTTTTGGTTGTTTTTGTTTTATTTTGCTTTGATTTTTTTTCCTCATGAAGATTCCCATTGTGTTTATAACCACTGTTTTCCCTTTTGTGAAAAACTTTCTTCTTTCACAGCCTAAGAAAATAGTGAACAAAATGTGCTGTATGTCAGGATTATGGCCATTTTGTCCCCTCAGTTCTATCACCTGGGGGCAAAACATCAAGAAACTCAAGGAAATTTTGAAGTGTTTCCAAAAGCAAAGTGCTGTATCACACAGCAGCAATAAAATCACATCCCTTCTTTCTTTGTTTACACATCAAAACATACAGATTTCACAATATGTCTTTGCCATTCTGAGAGTCAATATAAATTTTATAATGCAGTATTTAATTTTTGAAAACAAGAGTTATCTGGCTACTTTAGCCTTAAACCTGCACAAAAACTTGTATAATGATGATGGTGCCAAAGTGAAYAGTTCATTGACTGTGCTCAAAACTGAAATGAGATTTTTGTATCTTGTGTTTTGTTCTTCTTAACTCTTCGTCAGTATGGTTTTGGGGGCCACTGGTTAATGTTTACTGCTACCATTTTCAAAATTGCAGTAGATATTAGCTAGTATTTCATCAGGAGTTTTTTATGGACCATTTACTGAAAAAGTTTACATAAATTTGAGGCTAATCTTCTACAGGACCAAGTGGATGCAAAGCTAATAATTTACGTGGAGAGCTACATAATGATTTCTGTCCTAAAAATGAGGCCAATTTTCATTAATAAGAGTGGAACAATACTAACGACTTTTAGAAAATTTATTATCATTATAATGTAGCTTATCTTCTAAAAGATGTATCATTTTATTCAATATTATTCAATATATCTGTGTTTGGACTTATTTTCTGGGCCATTCTTCTAGAAAAACGGTTGTAGTGATGTTTATGGAGCTCTGGAAGGGTCTGTCTTTTGCACTASGCAAAATTACTGGATTTCATTCAATTGTTTGTAAATGTATAATGCATTTTTAACCTTTTCATAATTGTTCCTGAGAAAACAGATTGGGAAACCATCCATTTTTGAAAAACCTATTTACAATTTGTATAATTGCTTTTATTTTTACAGAGCTTGGTTTAGCTATAAGTCTTTTTAAAGAAGAACTGCTCTTAGTTAACTTCCTTAGCTTGTTTTCATTTTTAAAATTTACAATGAGCACAAATCTTTCTGCAGTGAAATACATGTATGCTATAACTGTAAAGTTCACTCAGGGGGCTCTTCCAATTTTCCAATTTATATCTGGGTATCTGAATTTATAATACATTTCCTTAGGTATGATTTATTTGAACTGTAGCTCCACTAGAAATTAATTAAGATTAACTATATGTGCCTCAGATATCTTGCTACTTGGATAAAACCTTTTTAACTAGTAAAAACTGTGAAGGAATAGAGGAATAAGGGGAAAGCCTACAGCATAGCGCTGAAAGTTTAATTTGTTCTGTTAAAAAAGACACAATAATTAAGACATAAACTTCAGCCTACTCTGAGAATATTGACTATAGAGTCAACTAATTTAACCTTGTTGCAGAYATGTAATTAGTATTGATAGAAACAACTTAGAACTCCTCTTATTTCACTTTTTATGCAAACTATTCTGGTTTGGATGTTAGCTTACTCAAGGCAGTATGACTTGAAATTATCATATTCATAGCCCACCACAATAGCCTTCAGGATAACTCTTTAGCTCTGTATTTAAAATATATCTGTTTAAAATTGCYTACAATATTTCAATATTAAAAAATATATGGCTTTATATTTCCTAAGTATGTCTGAAGTAAATGGCTTTAAAGTTAGTTGTTAATTTGCTAGAAATGTTATTTGTTTTATATTTTGAAGAATTTGGTCTTCTCTGTGTTAGTAGGTTTTCCCACGTCTTAATTRCAGAATCTGAATTCTGTTTTCTTACTTATTACTGGAGTATTTATATGAAATCTTGATGAAAAAAAGCATAGTTGGGGAATATACAACATTTCTTTCAGCATTTTAACAAGAGATTTTCCTTAATATGTCTTCAATAAAATCTTAAAATATTCCTCCAGAGAAATATCTCATACAGTGACTAGGGCAGGTAACTATAGGGGCTTACTTAGGTGATACATTTAATTGGCCTTTTCCAAAACAAAGATTTTAATTTGCTTCTCCTAACATTGGAATACAGCTCCAAACATACCTCTGCCTCTCTCCATTGTAGAAGTCAAAGAGATGCTTCCCAAAATTATATACATTTATAATTCCTATTAGTTCTGGAGTTACACAGGACCTCTGAWAAGAGAGTCCAAATTCTTTACCACAATCTTGAGGCAGCTGTATATATTAAATTTTTCCATGCTGTCTGTCTTGTATGTCAGAATGCTTTCTGCAAATATAAAGAAACCCCTTCCCTTTTAGCATTCCTCTGAAACAGCGAGGTTTGTATGCATATGTACATGCATACACATATATACACACACTCTAAAATAAAAGCTTCATAACATGAAGTGRTTTTGATTCCAGGAAAGGAAAGTACTTGTTTGTGAAAAGACAGAGCAGAGAGGGAAACCCTTTTCTATGTCCTCTGTAAGTCTGCACAGAAAATTACTTTAATTAGTGTAATGATCAATATGGGCTCTTCACTGACAAGAGAACGCTCCCTGGCTCATCTTTGCTTATCTTCTGTGAAAATGGTAGCTCTGTGCTCTTCTTTAGCAGGCTAAACTGAGGTGGCCTATAAATCTTATAAATTCTATTTATCATTACCTTCTGGAAAGTAATGTCATAGTCTTACATAGAAGGGCTTTAAGATTAGGTAATTTCATTCCAGAAACAGATGGGACCCACAGGACTGAGTCTAGCATAGTACAAATCAAGTCTATCCCAAAAAGTCTGTGTGCTTGGTGCTGTGGTGTGTGGCAGTGTAAAATCAAATCTGCAATTCTTTGAGAGTTTTATCAAACCTAACTTGAATTCAGCCTTTTACACATATAAAAAATTTTGAGGGAAATACAGATTTTTATATGGTTACATTCTCTACTTCTACAAACAATATATTCATAACTATCCATGAAATTATTGTAGTGCATATTATAGTAYGTATGATACCCAGTCAGATGTACAAAATCCTTGCTGATTACACRTAAGACTTTTCAGAATATTTTAAAAGCTTTTCAGATCTACTGACACAAAGGATCTATGATACTATGAATCAAATAAACTCATGTGCTTTTAGTATGCCTATGAGTATTCTGAACGATGAGGACACAATAGTTTCTCTTTCCTTAATAARGACTAATTTATTGATGATATTCCTACCTACTCCTGGACAATTTTGGACCAATATGAAGATAAAATATTGCACAGTGTTTTAWGCTCTGCACAATTATCTTGAGAATACAGCATGGTTCTCAAATTCTTTCTTGTGAAGATTATTTCTTCCTTACACAATGCCTTTACATTTAAATATTTGACAGTTAGTACTTGTGCTGTTTGAGCAGCCATAATTCAACAATTAATTACTAATTACTGCACTTAGATTTGCCAGTGAGGTGATTGAACATAAATTACATAATCATATTAATTTGTCTATGAGGAGAAAGCAGGGTTGTGGGCAGATTTACTCGAAAATTAGTGAACTAAGATATGACATTGTAGGAAAAACAGGGGAAGTGTTATGTGCACTGTCACTACAAAAATAATTTTGAGAGTCTTCACAYGCAGTGTGCAGTAATGAATAGTGAAAGATAGCTGACATCATTGAACAGATAGCATCTAAGGTTGCAGCACAGCAATGAGGATTTCTGCTGTAATGCCTGCAAGGAGAGCCCTGTGATTGGTATTGAGTAGTGCAATTGATTGGTCATCTGGAGCAAGCTGTCCAGAGTTCATATATTGGTGAAATTAAGGCAAGGATTCTCTTATTGACTAGATTAGGGGGAAAGCAGTTGGGAAGAATAATGAGAATAAATGCTATAGCTGAGCATCAGTAACGTCATAAATAATGCAATCAATAAATGGCAGTGTCAGATGAAGACTACTTGAGACACCAGAAGTTAAGATATTAATTTGATGGTTGGAAGGTATGAAGAACACTCTCAAAGGCAAAAGAAATGGCAAAGATAGAACACCCTCAAAGGCAAAAGGAATGGCAAAGATAGATCCAAAACTGTCTACAAGTAAAAGAGGAGTCCAAATAATGCCACAGTCCAGCTCAAGTTGAAAAGGATGGATAGATATCACATGGATATCATACATACATATATATATATATATATATATATATATATATGGTAGATACAGAGTCCTAGAGAAGTTAATATGTAAATAATAGTAGATAAAACACTGAAATGGAAGACCTGTTAATATGCAACTTGAAGATATGCACAGTATCTGATAACAACACTGATGGTAGTTAGGGTTCTGTGTGCAATTTATAAAACCAATAGGGCTATTGGCATCACTGAAATCAGTAGGAAATCTGCCATTGACTAACAACACCATGTTAACACTTGCAGACTGATTCTGTATTAAATCAGTCACCATAGATATGCATTTGGCAGTCAGGCTGCTTATATAAGCAGAAGTAGCAACCAGAAGAAATGCAAAACAATAGTTCATTGGTAATCAGAGAATCACAGAATGGTTTGAGTTRAAGGAACTTTAAAGACCTGCTAGTTTTATATCCTCTGTCATGGGCAGGGACACCTTCTATTAGACCAGGTTGCTCAGAGCCCTATCAAACCTGGCCTTGAACAATTCCAGGGACAGGGAATTTGCACAGCGTTTCTAGGCAAACTGTTCCAGTGCCTAAAAGTAAAAAATTTTTCCTAGCATCTACTCTAAACCTAAACTCTTTCAGTTTGAAGATGTAAAAAGTCCTGCTCCATCTCTCTTGTGGGCTCCTTTTAGGTACTAGAAGGCTGCTATAAGATCACCCTGAAGCCTTCTCCAGGCTGAAGAGTCCCAGCTCTCYGTCTGCATAGGAGACGTGTGCTCCAGCTCAAAAAGCAAAATGAGAAGCAACTTTCTTGCCTCATGCAGAGAAGCAAGTAAACCTACTAGAAAGAGCATCATGTTTTAGTGGCAGGATGGATTTGACTTTGTTACTGAGAGAATGTGGTCTCAGATCACAATGAAGTGCAGTTTAAGTTTACCCAGTTAAGAACTTAAATGACTTTCTAGGTCTGAGACAAATCAGTGTTTAATTAGACACTAGATGTCATTCTGTTKTGATTTTGTAAAATAAAAATGTGAGCCAGCTACAGATTCCATCATCACAGCTCAGTGAAATTAGGACAAAAAGGGCAAGATAGGGCAAGACCTTCCTTGTTTTCCTGCACGATGAACAGAGATGATGTGATATGTGACAGCTGTGTGATAACTGTCCCATGTGATAGCTGCTCTTTTAAAATTTTCTGCATTACCTATGCAAGACCCTTAAMATCCCCCACAATTCAGGTCTGCATCAGTCCTATATATTTATATAGGAGGGTAATATTGGAGTTTCTGTTGGAAATCTTATGCACTGTTCTTAAAAACATCCCCAACATTATAGCTCTTTAAAAATGCTTGTTTATTAAAAATGTGAATGATTAATGTTTTGGAATGGGCACATGCTGAAGTGATTCATAATGTGTATAAAATGATAATTGACAAGAGAAATGAAGGAGACCACAGGGAAGAAATAAAAGAATAAATGTCAAAAACAATGATGARATTGTAGAATGTTAATACAAACGAAAAAAGGAAAATTTTAACAAAAAGATGAAACATTATGTTCTGAAATACTTAACTGAATGATAGTCCTAATGAAAGGAAAAGCAGATTTATAAAAGAACTCCCAACTTTAAAATTTGGTTATTAATCAAATTAATCATCATCTCCTTTGCAACAAATATGAGAGCACAGCCAGGGCACATATTCCCCTCCTGCTACATCTTCCTTCAGACTGCAGGTATGGCTCACATGAGAGCCACATGGGTGAGCTCAGCCTGGATCCATGTGGGAGGGAGAGAAGGTGAAGGGAGGTGGCTGCAGCAGGTGGCTTCATTGACACTGCAGTGCTTGGAGAGGCTGATGGGCTGATGGGCTCCTGTGCTGGTGTAGCAGCCGCTTCTAACCCCACAGATAAAGCTCAGTCTTGTCTGGTAGGTTATAGATCCACATTTGTGCTTCTTAGGGTCTGAGCCTCATTGTCAAAGCAAAGGAATTTTGTGAGGAGGGCATTTTCCCAACCATCACATTTTCTGCATTTTTCAATTTAAAGAGTAGCCGTTAGCCAAGATTGTTGGAAGTCATTTAGAAGGAAATGTAATTTTTGGAAAATCGTAATTCTCCACAGGGGAAAATAAAATTATTTGGCAAAATTCTTGCCTTATTCTGTTGTGTTGGGTATKATTTGTTACTAATCAGGGTCTACGTTTATTTATTCTTCACTGATATCCCTGGTTGAAGTGCACCCCCCAAGATCCCTCTCATCTTTTTTTTTYGGATACAGCCTATGAGAGCTGCCTGCAAGAGACATGTCAGAACTGCTAAGAAAACAAGAAGATAACTCARGCTGAAGCTAATATGAAATAGTTCAGTAGCTAGGCAGGTATGATACAATATTAAAATGAATGTACAGGAAGTATTCTGCTGAAGAACMTTAAAAAAAAGTTCTTTAGGTTAAAGACAGAAAACATGGCACACAGGCATGCTATTGCTTATAACATCATTTTTAGGAGCTTTTGTTTGGTTGGTTTTTTGCTTCCTGATGTAGTAGGGGAAGTAGAATCCCATTTAAAGTATGGAAAAATTCTGGTAGAACTRAAAACTAGGATATATAATGAAACTTTTGAGATTTTCTGAAGAATGGGATTCCTTGTTCAGATATTAACAGAGACAGAAGTGATCGCACACAAATTTATGCCTCTTAATAGTGTAGCTCTGGGAAAACTGTGGTATTCAGACTAGACTCTTGGGTGATAGGAAAGAAAATGAGTATATATCACTATAAGTGAAAGTCGATTACCCTGAACTGGAGAGTAAGGGAAGAAAAGAAGATTATGTTTACCACTAGCCTCCCAAAGATAATTCTTCCCTCTTAAGCATGCACTATTTTTTTGGCAAAGATTTTCATGAGGTCTTTTAGAAAATCCTTGTGGCATACTGTTTTATGCTTCAATTTGATTTGATTTGATTTTCTGTTGGATTTACCTTTGTTAGGGTTTCTCTCTGAATAAGAGGGTCTACAAGAAGTCTGCCCAGGCCAGCGTACAGCGTATTTTCAGGATTTTTTTAAAAAATTGTTTATTTATTTATTTATTTATTTATTTTAGTTTTAGGTTTTTGTTTGTTTGTTTAATTTTCAAGGTTAATTCAAAACCTAAAGGAAGTGTAAAGGTACATCCACATGGTATCGAATACTTATATATATACATAGAGACAGAATCAAAATGGTTTTGTCAAAAGATCTGGTAATGAAGCAGCCATGTAGATTTATGTATGGCTATATGGTAATGTGCACTGGGCCAATATATTAAAAAATGCAGAAATTATTTACATAGTAGTATTAATTTGAATAAGATATACACTGATATGCAAATAAACCAGCTGATTGGCTGGAAGCTAAGAAAAATAATTTGTTATTCACAATGCTTTGGCACTGTATTTACATAGGCTTAATTTTAAGCACTTTGCAAGCATTTCATTTTTTTACAAATWCTTCTGTATAGATTTTACGGGAATGAAATTTTCTTCATAGTAGCTTGTAAGGTGCTATGTTTTGAATTTATGAGTAAGATGGTGTTGGTAACACATTGTAAAGCTTTACTTTACATATTCAAATGTCTTTCTCTCATCCCAGGAAATTTCTCACATTTACCTACTCATTCCCTTCTCCATCCCACTGCAGGGAGCAAAAAAGTGGCTGCACAGGGCTTGGAGACCTACCARGTTTACACCATGTAAATTTTGTAAACTSTTTGTGATACATACTAGGTTGGTARAACTAAAYAAACTAAAGCAGTATTTYAAAATAAGTTCAGTATTACTGAGTTGTAAACAATGCACTCAAGACACTCACCACTGCTTCTAAGAGGCAAAGAGAAAAGTTATCTTTTATTATTAACAGATAAGCAAAATAGTGTCCAGTTCTTGCTCACACTTACCTTTGTGCTACTACTTTAAAAAATATGCATGCAAAAAAACTTAATTTTACACAGGACTGTCTTTTCTTTAACATCTTAAATTCCACTATCTTCTTGTATTGATGCAGCATTTGTATATATGCACTGCATTAACTACAGTACCATAAATAACCTGATACTACTACAAGTGGAAAAAACCAACAAACRTACAGGAGAAAACTAAAAACTTGAAAATACTTTCACTGTGGTTATTTTTTAAAAAGTGTGCTTTTTCAGTGGCATTTTTGGAGTGTCTAAGTTTTGTGGTGCGGTGAAAAACCTGCAAATTCCAATTAACACAAAGGGAATAAAAGGTGAAARATTTGAGAATAGAAATCTGTTTAATTTTAGGATTTTTTAGCTAGCGACTTTCTTATAAGTTAATGGTTGGCATATTGAGTTGATCTTAAAATGGACTGCAGACTATTTTTATATCGTGCTGGCAGTATTACTAGTGGAGGTCTAGTATGCCTGCTGCAATATTATTCAGCGTTAAAGTGTGAGCAAATACTTGCATAACTGTGATRTGGAGTTTGGGGTTTAGGTTTCTATCCATGCAGCAAATGCTATTGTGGTAAAAATGACAGCTTTTCCATGTTTCCAGATTTTTGCGATTGCTCTGTTCTTCTCATCCATATGTAAACATTATGAATGCCAGGCAGGATTAACTGAAAAGTGAGTTAGAACTGGATGGAAGCCAAMTTACCTGATGCCTCCATGAAGTTAAGGCAACAAAATCAAACCAGGAAAAAAGTTTTTCATCCAGAGGGTGGTGGGGCACTGGAACAGGCTCCCCAGGAAATGGTCACAGGGCCAGGAGTTRGACTCAGTGATTCTCATGGGTGTCCTTCGTCTCAGCATATTCTGTGATTCCATGAAACCCAGTCAGCAGATAAAAGGCTCAACAGAATGTTTCATATTAATTTCATTGGTGAGGCTCTTTCTTTTATGTTACTTTTTGGATATTCTGTTAGTGATTTTTGATGAACAGGTACGCCACATAAACACAGAGATTATTGATCAGGACTGGGTGTGCCAGGAAACTAATATACATAACAGACAGTGAAAACTTTGATTATGGGCAGCATGCTGGAACAGAAGAAAAACACTTCTGTTGAGGTTTTCCTCAGTAGACTTGGCAATGTATAATAAGTAAGTAAGCTTTAAATCATTAGGAAAGCATCTAAATTAGTGCCTTGACTACAAGCAGCCCTAGTTATCTCATAGTTTCCACTGAATCACTTGATGCCTTCAACGTTTGGGAATATGTCTCCTAATTACATGCCAAACTAGAAAATGTATTAATACATTTTTAAAGGAGACTGGAGTTGATAGTCTCACATTCTAAAAAATCTGAAGCCTAGATTTTTTTACTGATTTAAAATGATATTGATGTCACTGGATAAGACAGTTTAGACATAGCTAGTTTAAGATTTTTGACAACATCTACTAGTTGACCTCATGGCTGTTAGACTCCTGATGAAAATCTTTTCTTTTTCCTTGATCTAGTATCTCTACCAGTCTTGCTTTTGTATCAGGCAGCTGACAGTTTATTTKCAACTCCAGGACAGGGTGTGGGCAGGCATCCACATGCTGCATGCACTCTTAAAGCAGGTACCTGCTAGGTAAGAGAGGATTGTCCAGCTGAAAGCTGCAKGAGCCTGATGAAGCTTTTGGTATCCATGTTACCCCCTGCATTTCTTTCCACTCTTTCCAATGCACTAATCTATTTCTCAGAATTATCTCTCAAGTGCCTCCAGCAAGCTGGATTGATTTTGAATGAGCTCATATGTCATCCTCTCTCCCATTAGCAGTAAGGACACCATTCTCTGAATTGGGCTGTGGCAGATGTAATCTATACAAGCTGCTTGTCCCAATCTTTTCTAGGAAAAAACTTTGTTAAGGCACATGGGAAATGAGGTAAAGCCAACACTCATGGCTTGGCTAAAGGCAAACTATGTCTGACAAATTTGGTAGCCTTCTGTGACACGGTAGCAGTCTTAGTAGGGGAAGGAAAAGAAACATATTTTATCCACCTGGACTTGTTCAAAGCATTTTATACTGTTCTGAACAACAGCCTTGTCTCTAAATTCAGGAGACATGAATTTGATGGCTGGACCAGTTGGTATATAGGGAATTGGCTGGATGGTGGCACTCAAAAAGTTGCAGTAAATATCTCCATGTCCAGGTGGAGACCATGAAGAGTGGTGTTCCTCAGGGATTAGCACTGGGACCAGTGTTGTTTAACACTGAATTCTTAATACTTTTTCAATTTCAGCAAGCTCTAGTATCGTCACTTACTGCATTTCTTACTAGCCATAAGTCTCCCTCAAAGAAAGCAAAATTTTGATACAAAGATTAGGTTAAAATGATAACTAATAAGACATTATAACTTCAGYTTTCTCCATCCCAGAGTTTTAAATTTATCATCAAGAAATAAATTACTTTGCCTTATTTTTCTTGTGTTCCTTAATGGCTCTCTTCACAGATTTGGAAACCACAAAGATAGGTGCTTCTGTATGTTATTGCCTCTCTTTTTAGTGTTGTCACTCTATAGAAAATTCGGAGTAGTATTCAAACTTCCTGTTTTACCTGGAACGCTACAGCCATTACAACTCTGGAGGAAGTAAATCCTTGAAATACTATCAGCTTACCAACTGGTAACTAGTATTGTCAGTTTTTGTGAAGTATCAACCTCTTATTTTGTAATTGTGTACACTGTCTATCAAACTTTTTAAAATACAAATAGCAAAAGTGTTTATAGTACAGGACTGGAATATTTTAAAATTTATTTTGCATGTGGTAAATTATTTTATACGTATGAACAATTCTAAGATTTGTAGACCTCTACATCAGAATCTCAAAGTAGAAGGTGATAAATCTGGCTACAGAACTGCTGTAAAGAAGGGTACCAGTAATACAAGACAAAGAATATGGAAAACAAGTGCATTTTTTTAAGCAGAAGTAGCAGGCCCCTGGTGTTTTGACGGGAAAGATAGAGAGCAGAAAGGAAGCTGTGGGAGAAACATGGTATTGAAAAAGCTGCTTGATTTACCTAAATTTTATGACAGCTGTTTAGATTTTAACAGGTTGCCCAGAATGGGATCTGTGTCTTTTATGAGAACTAGCAATACCATTCTCCAGTTTCAGCACACTAAACAACTCCCACCTTCAGATTTAGATGGGTACATATGTTAATTCATAACCATTTAAGTACACAGCAGTAATGAGTTTCCCGCTAGGTTAATTTGTGTCATATTCAGTGTAAACACTTGATATCTGCTGGTAATCATTGTATAAAAGCCTGAACAACAGCATGATATTTCTCAGGAAAGTTCTTTAATTATCTGGGGAAAAGATGATCATTAACACCTTRTTTGGTGTTTCCTTGAAGTAAGCAGAATGAAGGCTTAAAAAAAAGAAGAAAATAAAAACAGTTTGGGAACGTGTCTGTTGCAATATAATTAATCATGTGCCAGAAAGAGTCTTTAATAACATGGTGTGAGCTGCCTGAGACAGCTGGCTGAGCATCTAGATTGCATTGGCATTGCTTATTAATTTGATTCTATCTTACCGTAAAAATAGGGGGAAAAATATTTAAAAGTCACTTTTTGAGACTTAAAAGTTATATTGAATAGATGTAAAACTTACCACCTAACTGTTGGTGAAAGCAYTTTCTAAAAAATGTATTTGAAGCTTAAATGGCTGTGCATGTTTTCTGGATTGTTTGTAGTGGATTGATGATACTCTGTTCAGACTTTGCTTTTCCCCATTGAATGTGGTGAACATTTTCCTATTGATTTTAACTGAAAAATACTAGACTTTCTAGCACGACTGCCCCCGTGGAACACTTGACCAAAATCAATTAAATACTGTRAATTCAGTTAAAAGACTGTTGAGAATATTGGGGTTTTCTATCTTAACACAGTACTTTAAAACTGGATAACACATAAAACGCATTTGAGAGACTATTTCAGTAATGTTGTTATTGATATTTTGTTGCAAAATACTGTTGTTTACAGTGGATTGTTATTGTCTGTGATGCAAGAAGGTAGTGAAAGACTGCAATTCGGGCATCCTCCTTTTGGTTTAAGGTGGAAAACCTGAACACAACTGTATTATGCCATTTATAGAGAAYGCCATAACAAAGCCCCTTTAGGAAYGCTTAAATAACCTTAAATGCCTGTAGTTGAAGCATTTTGTTTTAAATTTGCTTTTGAAGAATGGGAATGTCATTCTTGGTAGAAGGGCTTTCCCAAAATTTCTCAGCACACCATTTGCATTTTGTCATGCAGAAGTGAGAAAACTCTCATCCAGTCCCAGAACAGAGACTGAACATTTTTGAAGGAAATGAGAGGCAGTAAATTACTTGCTAGAAGAAAGGAAACATGAACCCATCAGGGTAGAACAGACAGTGTATATACAAAGAGAGAACTGGAAAAGGAAATTTAAAAAAATATATTAATTAAGGAACAGTTTTMAAACATATATAAATGTGATCTTCCTAGAACTTAATCAGAAGCTGTAAATTATCTTATAAAGGTGATGGCAAAATGATGATAATGGTCACTTACTGTATCCAGGAAAGGTCTGGTGCTTTTGGTGATTACTTTCTCCCTATAGAAAGCCAAGAGATATTGGAGGATGTCAAAAAGCAATCATTGTCACCATCTGAAAGAAGAAAAGATAAAACCAGACTGCAGAAACTACAGTGTACTGTTTTTGTTGACAGCTCCTGACAAAATCTTGGCCAGATTTCTTATTGACTGCGCTGTATGCCATGTCATCTGTTATGTTCTGCCTGATGTACATTCTGTGGCTTGAGAACCAGTGATGTGCATATCAAGTGTTATTTGGTGTGTTGTCAGCAGCAAAAAAAAAAGTASACAACATGTTGACAAAACCACCCAGCACTGTGGGTAGACCTAGCTAAAGGCATGAAAATTTTAGTGTCCAAGGGACTTTACTGAGGTCTTGAACTTGTTCCCTAAAATTGTGATTCTTACTGGGGGTTGTGTATCAAGGAAATCACTGAAAAGMTAGTGTAGCTTGTTGTATGAAAGAATGAGTATGTTGTTTAGGAGAATAGATGCACAGACACCTGTAAAATTGATATCAGCAGCTGGAAGACTGACAGTAGAGTAGCACAAAGCATTTGGAACAGAAGTAGCTAAATCAAATTTCACAAGCAAGGTGAAGATGACATTCAGTAGAGGCAAAAAATATCAAGTGCAGCTGGCAGAAATTCCAGTCTCCTTCCACTACCTACATAACCAGTGGAGTGACTCTTTAAACTCTTTTAACTTGAAGATTAAGCCATTGACAAAGTTTTCTTAGATTATGAAAGACAACAAGTATGCCAAAAAAATCATGCATGTCATTTAAAGAACAGTTGAATGACATTTAGGTGAGTGACTCGTATAGAAAGCAAAGAAAAGGAAAGTTTGAGTCCTACAAAGCATCTGTTAGTGAGTGTGAGTAGTTTCTTCTAACATAAGACTTCAGGGGAGAAACTTGTGGGATCAAGGTATAAGGAATACCTCCAGAGAAACAATTCAAATCCAGATGGTGGAAAGATGGATAAAAGAATACATGTTATAGCACAGTAGATTCAGATGTATAGCTGCAGCTAATGAGAACCCTCCCCACCCCGATGTATTTAGGAGCTGTCATTCTCAGAAGGACAAAGAAAACAAACACACATGTCTGCCTGGTATGTGGCACTTGTACTTCTCAGCTGATGGTGTTTATTGACTAACAGATTTGTTTGTTTGAGAGTGGCCCACTGGCAGTGGATCCTTTGCAAACGCCCCACAGCTCCATTGCAGGAGGAGTAGTTACAGCCTACAGGTGATACCCCATCAGTGTTCCAGTCACGAGTACCACTGTGAATGACTGGTAGCTCTGCAGCTGGCAGTGTAGCTGTGCTAGCATACAATGCCTTTGGGCAGGCCTGCTGAAAATTAGGAACAATTGCTACCTGACCTTAGGTGCCTACGGTGTAAAAAGAAATGTCTTAATAATGAAACAGAGAATAAAACAGAGAACAAAGCTTATAAAAAARTAGTTATGAAACTAAAGTCTCCTCCTTCATGGTTTTAGGGGAGAGTGTTCAGCTTCACTCTTGTTTACAGACAACTCTTTCAAAACCAGCCTCAGGATCGGTGAGAACGTTGCTTTGAATTGTATTGAACTCGCATGAGRTTGGTGTGAAATATTCCTCCAGATTTGTCTGTTTAAACAGTTTCCAAATATTTGTAAATAAGTAGGCCTTCAACTCTGCCTCRCAGCCTATTTAAAGCTATTTATCCTAACTTAATATATTACTCACAATTTGTGCAGTGTAATTAAATTTGGTTTAGATATAGGGTATCATAATTATATCATAATTTTGAAGACTATCATATATTTTAACGACGCAATAATTTTTTGTAAGAAGATGAAATTAGAGAAGTTGACATAGAAATAAATATMTAAAACCACAGAATTACAATAAAGTTTTTCATATATATATATATGTATTTATTGAAATTACAGAAGTTGTCAGAGCTTAAGTTATATGACTTTTTCTGGGCTTGTTTTAAACAAGCATACAAGCAAAGAATAATTGGAAGTATACGGATATTTCAAACAATGTTTACAAACTTTTTTACCTCAAAATCAAGAATAAATTTTGTTTGAGAGTCAGGCTGGTGTTTTCTTCTGTCATTTGAGGCTTCTTGTCTGTCTTCAACAGCACAATCATACATACCAGCCAGAGTAGATGGGTACCCTGTCCTTTTTGGTTWCAGATTTAAGGCTAGAGGTATGTATATGCACATAAGTATCTATAATTTAACAGAGGAGCTTTTGCTGTGAACTTTGCATTCTGCACCATCTGTCACTGCCTACTTTCCTATTGCAGAAGATCCAAAACCTTTTTTAGTCTCCATGGATTTCCTAGAGATCTCTCACAGTCCTCCAGCACCTCTTCATCTAAATAGTGCCTGCTAGTAGTTTTCACTGAAATCACAACTAGACATAAGTCAAATGTAAGTATAATCCCAAGATTTTCCCTTCTAAATTTCTGACACTGTGGTTTAGGGAAGAACTCAACCTTTCCATTTGTATCACCTTGTACAACAAAGAGAGTATGAAAACCAGACATTTTTAGTCACCTTGAATAAATAGGTGAAATGCAGACCTTACAACCACAGGAGGAAAAGGCAAGAAATTCACACGTTGTGCAAAACCAGCACAGCCACAGAAATGCCAGGGCTTTCTCCTTCCTATGACTCAAAGGGATATGGAAAGCTGCAGAAGCAACAGAGCCCAGTAACCTGCTGTCTGTGTTGCCTGCTGACCTGTGGATGGGCTTGTGATATGTGAAGGCAATTATAGGATATTTTATGTGGATGTCTTAGAATTCTTATTAATTCTAGCTAGTTTCTTTGGCTGGGGAAAAGTTCTGGTTCTGAAAACCTTTGCAGTGTTTGCATGGTGAGTAATCTGCAGAACAGAACTAGACCTCACACRTCTGGCTTCATGATTTGGGAAGGACAACAACTCCTGAGTGTTTCTTACAGTGTTAATGGATATCTAAATCTCACATATCAGCGCAGCATAATAATTTGATAGTTCTGATATATATAGAAAGGATCTGACCTTTCAAAGCTCAGAGTGCATCTTCAGCAACCAAGAGTCTGGGAATTCAACATTTTTAGGATCCCACTGGAGAAAAAAATTCTAATCTCTTCTGATGAGAAGTGTTTGCAGGTATGTTGTTGCCATATCCRAAATTGTTTTTCTTGTTGTGTTACTACAGAATTAAGGAGAAGTGAGAGAAAAGCATGAACCCTTTTATTTCTTAAGAGTCCACAGTCAGTACTTAAAATTAACTTGAGGACTGTCAGGTCRTCAAGCAATAAAGCAATGTTTCTCCCTCTCCCTGTCAGGTTACAATTTAAAAGTGAAACTATCAAAGATAAAATTAAAAATCCTTATTTGCTTAATTACAAGATACTTTTCTGTGTATTTTTTTTGGTTTTTTTGCTTGCCTGTGTTATGAATATTTTTTCCATGCAAACTTATTCAGTTTGAAAATAAAAAAATAATTGGTTTCCACAACAAAATTATTTTTTCTCCAGTAAGAGAAATTACATCCCTAAAAAGTCTAGTTGTCCTGTGTATACTCATCACAAGTTCAGAAATGAAGTGGCATTCAGTTAAATAAAAGTTATATGCTTGAAATTACCATTTCAAGACTTTTTTTTTTTTTTTATCTATAGCTATACATGGCTTGAAAAAAAAAAAAAAAGGAAAAGAAGCTTGATTTTATAATGGCACTTCATGAACTGGCACAATTGTAACCTTGTCTGTTACTAGCAGCTGCTGAAAGCCCTGCCAATATGTGCCAATATGTGCTAAACAAGAATAACACCAGTATTAAGATCTCTGGTTATTCCAGCATCCCAAAGAAAAACTTAAGGCAATTTCTACGTGAAATGCAGTTTGCATATTTTACTTTACAAATATTGTTGTGCATGTATGTTAAAATATGTTTAATCTAGAGTGTCAGCCTGTCTGTGCTGCCTTCAAAAACTAATTTATAAACACTTGCCTTCATAGCGAGGTTATCTACTATCAAGCTGTCAGTATCTGAAGTTACTGCAGTAAAATTTAGAGTAATAATCTTTCTTTTTCAAGGAAAATACGACAGGTGAGTGTTAATTAAGTGTCAAGGAAGAATAACTTCAGCCACACTTGAGCATTCTTCAGTCTACAATGTCTATAATTTCTGTACTTCCATCATTACATTCTGTCTTATCAATCATCTTTGCTGCAGCATTCTCTGTGGGATTAGTCAGGTGTTGTGCCAGCTGCTGAACACACACATCATGGGAAAAAAACTCGTGTTCTATGGGAATCCCACAAGTTATGGGAGCATGTAAATTACCTTCAGAATTAGGACCCTATGTTGAATGTTCGTAGATATGTACMTACAATAGTAGTGAAGCATTCATTTGTTTTTATGAGCCTTTACAGGCTTGTTCATTAAACAGTCTTTAAAAATTCTTTTTTTTTTTTAAACATCAGAGAGATCTTGAACCATAAAATCATCTCTGTGAAACTAAGTATTTTGGCAATAGCATTTGACAGCTGGTATTGGCAGGGGAAAAATAATCAACAAACTGCTTTGAAATTTTATTACAGTATTTTTTCAAATTATTCAAAATATTCCTAAAAGTAGATTCTTAAAACTAAATTTGAGGGAAGAGTTATTTTTACAGGGAGCTAGCATACATTTCCAGAGAACAGTGCTAAAATTGCCAGTTTAGCCTAAGGGTTAAAAATTTCTTCTATTGAAATTTTCTGTTGCTATTTTATTGATATTTTCYGTTGCTCTTTCAGACATTAACTGACCCATGTTTTATTTTGGAAATTGATATTCATAGTGCACACTTGCCAGGAATTAATTAGAATAGTGAAACCTCTCCAGACGTACTGAGTATTCTTGAGGGGAAAATACTCATAATACAGAGAACTACCTATTTAAAAATTCAAACCAGACCAAAGCATTTAGCTAAGTGCTTAACTTGCAGGTAAGACAAATAAGTAAAAATAAATATGTTAATAATAGTGCTACATGTATGTGATGTATCACTCAAGAGTTATTGGTACATTTTAAAAATGTTTTTTCATCAAAATCACTAAAACTTTTGCATGAATACTAAATATGCCAATCCCACCTCCAGTTTAAGTCATCCCCAAACTATTTATGAATCTGTGATGAATTTGTAGGAAGGCATCAAATGGAAATAATGGGAAGAGGTGAGAAAAGTGAGCTGTGGGTGGTGTGAGATAGCCATGAGATTTAAAACTGTGCCTCCCGTAGGAGAGATCACTGTGCACACTGTGCATGCCTTGCAGAGTATACTAGCTACTAAAATAGTTTGTAAAAGGGAATCTCCTCTGATAGGTATTTCCTGAATCTGATGCTCCATTTTTCTCTCTTCTTCTCTTTTTTTCTCTCTCTTTTCTTTT
>QVAJ01000072.1:1329104-1350097 GCA_003546035.1 Mixornis gularis
TTTTCTTTTTGTTTTTTGGGGGTTTTTTTTAGGATTTCAGATACACTGCTATGTTTTTATGAACATTTTTATCATTAATGGTATGGTGTGGTCAAAGATTTGGCCTCAATTCTTTTTGTCTTTCTGAACCAGTTATTCTGTCCTGCTTCAGTGATTAGATATGCCATCAAAAACGTTTATCCATTGAGAATTTACAAGCAGATTTGTAGTTGGTTTCTAGAAAGCCAAAAGAAATCAAAGTAGATTATCATACAAAAATAAAAGTTTTTCATTGCCTTTTCTTAAAAATTAGTTATGTTTTGTGCATTAGCTAGATCCCCTAGTTTGACATGGGAGTAAAAGATATCAGGTTGTTTTTCAACAGTGGCTAATGTCTGACACAATTTCATTATCAGGGAATAACTAGACTGAATGCATGCATCCCCACTGAAACTCCATTTGCAGTGGCTGGAGGTCTTCTATGTTATATTATAACAACAATCTGGTTTCTAAACTGACCATCTGAAATTTGTGATTGAAAATTCTTGCTTTCTTGTGAAAATCAAGTAAGATTAAATGGATGGAAGTATTTTAATGTGGAAAATTATTAGTAGATTCACTGTAAAACTAGTAGCCTGGTCAGGATAACTTCTTGTGGGCTATCTGAAAACAGCATGGAAAGTTATTTTTCCACCTAGCTCACTTAGTGATTAGTACCTCCTGAAATTACTGCAGTGGTGGGTTTAGAATCTTCTTACCATCCAGCTACTAACCAAGGCTCTAAAAGTTGTTTATACTGTTATCAGTCATTTGCACTTGTAAATTCCCAAGTCTGTACGATAATTTTTTACTAAAATCACTCTGTTACTGAGACTTTATCTAACATATCTCAAAAAAACTTCTGTCTGGCTTGTGGCATTACAGATACCTTGTGTCTTGCCCAAGGTCTTCTGAAAAGTGAAACAACCTTCAAAAAATACATTTGTGCTGGAACTTTGTTTGGTAAAAGATGACAAAGTAAAACTTTGGTTTTAACCAATGAGTTCTCTAATTAGTTACCTTAACCTTATTAGATTCAATCTTTGTATTGCATAACATATTTGGCCCCCAAATCTCCTCATAGCCTGTTACTTTTCTTATTGATCAAGTGTTTCTCCAGAGTGGTTTGTACAGTCAGTGCTGTGCACTGGAGTCATCTCTGTATTTTGGAGTAGATTGAAAGAGGCAGGGCAGCCGCTGCAGGTCAGATCTGCCGGGAGAGCTGCCTTGTCATAATAAGCCGGTTTCTCAGTAACTTACAGCAATGAAGTTCAGAGGCAGCCAGCTCTAGAAGCTGCTGAGCAGACTAAATATTGATTGGAAGGGAAAAATGAGGGAGATGGTGACCTTCTATTCAGAGCCTGACAAAAGTGTGGTCGGAATGATGCTGTTGCTAACGCAGTGCCTTCCTAGTTATYCTGCATAGTAGCGGGAGGCCGCTGTGCTTCCTTCCTGCCTCAGATCTTCCACTGCTGACTTCTGACATCMAGTCATTAACTTTGTCAGCCTTGCTCCTCCCTTGGAGTTTCCTAAAGGAAAGAAATAGAAATTCTTCTCAACTTGAACCTCATGAAAGTCATGAGAGTCATTTTCAAGTGTAGTCAAAATGAAACTCCCTCAAGCCTACCTGTATTTTCAGCAATTAATGGGGGAAGTATTTACCATTCAAAAGGCTTTTGCTGTTTGGATTTCCTCCAGTTCAGAATCAGCTCTGTCAAATTGGCCAGTGCAATTTATTATCTCCTCAGGGACATTCAGCTGTCCCAGCTAACCTTTCCCAGAATAGATCCAGCTGTGTCCTTCTGGACAAAATCTTTCCACTCCCCTAAAAATGCAGTCATTGTAAGGATGTCCTCGACAGAACTATTAAAGATACCCTTAGGCCCAGCTCTGCATTAATGACCTATAGCTCATGACTTCCATTTCAGCTGTATATATTTTGATGTGAGGGTTAAGAAGGATAGCATAGGTTAAAGTACAGCGGCAAGATCCCCAGGGAAACAAAAGTGCAATTATTCTGTAAATGGCAATTCAGAATTAATGGTCCAGGAAAATGACTTTGCAGAGAAGTTCAGCTCCCATGATTTTATTTGGAATTGACAGCAGTTAGAAGACAGTCCATTACATGACAACAATGCCTTGCATTTTTCTTAGCATGTTTAATCCATAGATCCTGAAATTTTTCTATGTCTTGTCACAATTTTGTAAATKATGGCAGTGAGAAATCTGGAAATGAAGAAAAGAGTTTAATCTGCTTGCTCAGAGTGATGCGCTCAGCTGGTGGCTACTAGATGAAATTGCAAGAGGCATCCTAGTTCCTTGGTGTAATATCAGTTTATYCTGACAGGTACTTCACTGATTGTGCTTTGAGCATCAATGGTGAAAAATTAAATGAATGATAGAAGTCAATGTTTCAGGAAGTGCATTTTGCTTTAAATCATGTAGAAGTTCTGTATGAAAATATATACAAGAGAGAAAATAACCTAATTGAAAGAACATACTAGAAAACACGACAGAAAGAGAAATTGATTTACCCAAGGCATACCTAGTAGAACTATTTCTATAATATTTAATGTAATTTTGCACATAGCATGTAGATATCTTCATTTATATGAACAWGTTAAAGATAAACAAGGGGGAAAAGCCTGCCTTAAGTTATCACTTTYCTTTTTAAAAAGTCAAGGAAACTCTTAGGTCCAACAGATGAGTGTGCAATGAAAAAAACCTCAAAACAAAAGAGTAAAAAAAGAAAAGAAATATTCCTAATTGGGTTGCTGGAGTGGAAGGTGGGTTTTCCATTGACAGAAGGTGGAGTTAGCACTTCAAACTGTTTAAAAACACAATCAAGCTGAGCAGTGTAGCTCACAACGATTAATCTGTTTCAGGTGCATTTTATCAGTCAGGCTACAGCCTAACTTAGGCTTGTTACTTATCAAGCTTTTATTCAGGAACTCATGGCAGGTTGTTTTATGATCATGATTTTAATGCTGCCTTGATGACTATATTTGTTGAATGAAGATTTAGGCTTTTCTGTTTGTTTGTAAAGAACTGAAAAGCAAATATGGGTTGCTTAAAATCAGTTGCTTGTTTTATCTTTATTCTTCCTTAGAAGGAGAGTATCTTTTTCTTGGAGGTTCATTTTTTGGGATGTTCATTTTCAGTGATCTCTGTAATTTTGTGAGGCACTGTAGGTAGCTGTGTTACTGGAGAAGACAGAAGAGCTTATGCTAGAAAAATTTATCCTCTTGATTGTTCARATCTGATGTGGATAATTTGACATCTGCTTATTTTGAGTACAGTTTTACCAAAACACCAGCAATAAATGGTTAGAGACACTTTCTGTGAAGGGGGCTAGATTTYTTTCTTTATGGTAATTACTTTCTAAATCTCTGCGTGAATGTTGGCAGGTATGTAGACCCGTGTGCATAAGTTTTTCTTTGAAGTTTTAAAGTTTGTTTTGGATTTAAAAATCAACTGCAGCCCAGAGAGAGAGTGCGAAAGATATCAGAGAGATAATTTTATAACTTCTTGATCCTGTGATCTTCATGATTTATAATTTTAATAATTTTGTATTAAAAACGTGTTCACTTTTCTCAGAATGTGTAAGGAAATGCTCTCTTTTAGAAGCTGAGGTATCTAAAGCAGGTCTGTGTTTTCTGTTTTGTTTGTTTGACAGTTTGTGTAATAGTTACCCTTAGTGATTATAAAGATGGTGTCTTGCCCCAACTAGGATTTCTGTGTGCTTTACTAAGTAAATCATTAATTTTATGGGTGCTAAGGCTACAGACTATATTTATGTAAATGTAAACAAGCTGCACCTACATTTACATCTGTTCTTTGATCTGGGCAGCTATTCCTATGATTTAGCTCAGTATTCTGTCTTGAGCATTACTCATAACTATCTAGAATACAGCAGTCATGCAAACATGATTTGGGTGAAGGAAAAGAGAATGTTTAAAACACACGTGGTATGATAAAATACTTGGAAATMTCATTCTGGCGGCATTTTATAAAGRGATGACTAAGAATTTTAGAAAACTCTGGCAAGTAAAATTTAAAAGAAAACCCTTCTCTTAGACTAGTGCCTTAAATTATAATTTTAACATTCATATTAGGGAAGAGGTTTACCTAATTGTGTCTTAGACTTAAAGAGTAAGAAATTTCATTTTTTGAGTTCCCAACACACACACACATGCACACAGTCACCCATATATACAAATTGCAATGCATTAAAGTGGGATGACATTGGGAGAATTTTCTTGCAGAGACATTACTTCTAAGTTTGCATTTTCCAGTCCAAAATTTTAATTTCAATATATTTTCATCTTTGCTTTGAATTTCCTGGCTTTCTGTGATTCTCTAATTTATTTATTTTTTTAATGCTTTATTGGATGCTTAGATTTTTTTCAAAAATAAGATAACCTGAGAATACTGTGGACCCGATCTTAAGTGGAGYGCTCACAATTCAAAATGTTTTTGTGAAGAACGAGAGAGCCTCAGCAGCTCATATGTTAAGTAGTTCCTAGATCCTGACTAAGTTTTAATAGCTCATAAGCATCTAAGTATGTGTACCTGAGTACCTGAGTACCTACCGAGGTACATGAAATAAGGCTTAGGCATTTTTGGATGCAGTTACAACACAAATAAAGGTCCAAGACACATGAAAGAACACTAGAAACTCAAAATATAATGAAAGGCCTCTAGCAATGAGGCAGGAAGGTAGAAGAGCTGCTTTCCAAGAAATTCTTTGATGTTAGCTGTATGCAGAAAACGCAGGGAGACCAGTGAGCTGCAGAGAAGGGGGCTGCAGCATTGCAAAAATTCTTAATAATGCTGCGTTTTATTTGGTAAGCTTATGAGATGACTTTACCTAGACAGCATTTCAGATGTACTTTAATTCTAACTACAGAATCCTCTTCTCAGGCTGGGAAAGCAAAAAAGAGTGCAATCATGTCACCTAATCTTAYGATCCCTATGAGCTAGCAGCTGTGCCCCATGCTGCCTGGAGTCACTTGCACTATRGATTCAGATCAGTCCCCCACAAAGTGCAGTTACCAATAATTCTTCTCTTCAGAAACTACAAATTATGTGCCATTTATCTTGGAAAATGTAGAGACTCGTATATTCAAGTTTATATTTCTAAAATAATAATAGGAAAAGATTAATTATTTGAATATGGATCCCCTTTGTTTCTTTAATAACAAAGAAATTCTCTAAGAAATACTGGAAAAAAAGAAACAAATTGATGAATACAAGTTGAAATAAAGAAAAGCAAGACTAAAAAAAAAGTTTAAATTTAGCTTAACAGTAGMTATTTTGAATTTATATTTAAATAATACTAATTTTATGATATTGTAAAAAGTAGACTGTGTTCACATTCTCATTGTATCTTTAATTATAACACTTTCAAATATTAGTGGTTGAAGATGGAAWTTTTAGTGAATAATACCCCATGAGATGTCACACCTAACTATTATGGGATGACTRTATGCAAATTATATTTTATAGTGAAAAAACTTTAAGACACAATAGAAAATTCTAACCTTTACAGTACTAAAGCACAAACTCATTAATAAAAKGAGAACTAAGGAAAAGAACAGACCTTTTAGATCTAAAGTACTTTTGATCTTAATTGCATTTTGCTGGATATTATTTTGTGGGAAATGGAATCCTGAAGTGACAACCACTTCGCTCACCATCTTGGTAACAATCATCTATCTCCTCCAACAGTGAATCTCTGAAATTTCATATTTTATGTGAGAAGCCACAGTAAATATGTCAATTCTCAAGTGGATGAAATACATAAGGACTATTGAGAATATAAGAATTTTTATAGCGGTATATTGTATATCAGTGTTCATAAAATAATTATAATTTAATAAGAAAACTGATGAAGCTAAATACATAGGATGTACATAATGGATATGTATGAAAACAGCTTTTCTAAGGACCTATAATAAAAAAACCCCTTTATTTTGGTTGAAATCTGGAGTAATATTTGTTAATCTTTTCAACATCTGTATTAACTTTTCTTTCAGGTGCATCTTCACTACCTTGTTAACCTACTCCTCAGATGGAATGCAATTCCCACAATGATTTTAAGCTTTGATTTCAGAATTTTTAGGCAATCTCTGCATGTTCCTGTGTACTATAGTTCTTTAAGTTTTGCTGAGTAACCTTCTTCCTTTCGTTTCCCTTTTGAATTCAAACATATTGATTACTAATTTGTTTTAATTTATTATTTGATTTAAATAATTTCACATGGGAATTAAATCGTGGTAACTTGAACCAGATTTATCTTCTGTCACAAAAATTTTAATGAAGTTGTTGTTACTTAGGAAGGCTAAGGACTGTCACAGGTGGTGCAGTGAAGTGAATGGGTGAAGCTATCACCACCTTTCATTATTTGCCCTGCTTCTGAGTCATTTTGCCTGCCTTCCTGGACAGTTTTTAGTCCATTTTTGAGCTAATCACTGTTCAATGGGATTTTCAGTATGCACTAGAAATCCTTCTATGTGGAGACACAATCAGCCAACAGTTTCTAATCTGTCTTAAAGTCTGTCAGAGCCTTTGCTTTCAAATGGTGTAACCACGAAACACAGAGAAACTTTATGGAGGGTGGAACATGCCAAAAAGGGTGATGCCAGGTGAGTATAAGTACCTCTAAAACACAGTGGCCACCAGAACTCGGAGCCAGGGCAATGTTGYTTTATCTTTTTTAAAATTACTTCCTATATTCTACTTAAATATCATTTTAGACACCAAAAAGTCTTGAAGAATCAGCCAATTCATTGGACATGTATTTATTGTCAGCCCCGGATGATTCTATACATAAAGGCCTGTATGTTGTAACTGATGTAATTGGTTGCCGCTCTTCTAATTGGTAAAATTAAATTTGTTGAGACAGTTTTATTTTACTTCCTTTTCTGAGTGCATCAGCATGAGCCAGCAGTTTCTTTATGTAGAAATTAAAGGAGGCCACAACAAAGAAAGGGTACCACTAGGGCATATTATAATCACAAAGACATCACAACATATATTGCATCATATATTGCAAATACAATAAATTCTGGTGTCTCTGAGTCATGATCAGCAACTTAAAGAGAGCTAATGCTGGTTTTCAACTTATGTAGGCAGGATAAGAGTGGTTTTACACTACTGGGGAGTAATAATATGTTTTTCTGGGAAGTAGTGTTTAAAGAGCGATTAATGAAATTCAGAGAACTGAGAGCACTGCAATATAGATTGCAGTCCTGCGGCTATTTCTGTTTGAAGTGGGTGTGTGTACCTCTGCACACAGGTAGCAACCCTTGAAGAGGACATGGGGAAGAGAATTAAGAGTGTTCCTTGTGGTCTGTACAACTGTAAAGTAGTCCACAAGTCTGAGGAGATGAGCTATGTCCTGCTAAATCAGACATTGCTACACTAACATATCATGTGAGGAAGAATTTAAAGTAAGAGCTTGGTAGCTACTGTGTACAACACTCTTGCTCTCTACCTGCTGTTGACTGCATTTTACTTTCTCTCATTGTCCATCTGCCTGTTCTATTTTCATCCCAGTTTGTGATGTACGTCATTGCTCTTCTCTGTGATGTCAACAGACTTTGTTGTTGATGTAAACAGCTGTGGACTCTTAAAAGGCTGTGCCTTGTGAGTCATGAGTACCTAGGGCATCCAGGATTTTATTGRAAGCTTTCATTCTGTGTGTGGGTACCAAATGCTCCTTTAGGCATCAGTTCTATTGTCAGGAAAGAAATTTATCAAGGAATAGGGTGCCAGGAAGAGAGTCCAAAAGAAAAAATAGCAATCTGAGCTGGTGATACACATATCCAAGTACCTACCTAGGGTAAAGGTAATATTGCTTTTAGAAAACAGGAATACCAAACCAAGAGAGAAACAAATCAAAATCCATCATCATTCTTCAGATATAAGGCTATCATAATAGGTGATTCTCTTGGAGACCACTAGAACCTGTGAATCCTTTGTATTTCAGCCATGTCTCAAAAAGCGACTAGGAAAACTTCCAGAGTTTCTGATTGGGAGCTAAGTTTTATGACAACACCTTAGGTGCAGAACAGACCTTTATTTCAGAATATGTGTACATTTTGAACTGACATTCCTATAGCCAGATTGTAATATAAGTATCACACACTACAATGCTATTAGTTGGTGGGTTTTTTTGTTGTTGTTATTGCTTTTGAGACAATAATTCAGTGCAGCAAATACAGTAAAAGAAAACATATATGAGAGACTTCTCAACCAATAAAGACCAAAAGTGTAAAATCAGCCAAAGTATTGTTTGAAGTCAATATCTTTAAGAAATAAATCCATCTTGTAAATAAATAACTATTATAAATACAATAAATTACTTGTAAAAGAAATTTCAGTAAGTTCACCATGTTTGAATGTGTACTACAAAATTGCAAATAAATAATAACTTTTGTTATAATAAATGCTATAATTTGAGTTATAATAATAACTCAAATTTAAGAGCTTAAATCTTGAAAAGACATTATATGCATTTTGAATCTTGTAATATATGTGTTACCTATTAATGCTTACTTTACAGCTAGAAAAGCAGAGACACATGAATCTTGCCTCCCAGTATAATTTGTATTTTCACTTTGGGGAAATAGGTAATATGATTTCMGGCTAATGAACTGCTGCTTCAAAGGACCACATATTTGCACATGTAAATTCAAGAAAGAAGRTGTGCATGTGTACTTTTTTCCCAGTGTTACTATGTAAAATGTAATGATCCTATATTAATCTTATAGTTTTTCATGTAAAAGGAACATAATCAATTTTTTTTCTCTCTGAAACTGTAACAAATATACAYAGAAAAAATGCAATCAATTTCTATGTGACATTCAGTACCTAATRAACTTCAGTATATTTTAGTAGTTTTGTTGCCAGTTCTTGCAATTTTTATCTTGTGATAGATAATTTACCTGAAAGCTACAGCTCCTAGACTCATGCAAGTTTGTCAGTATTTTAGGTTTTATTAGAAAAAACCCAACAACTTGGTGAATACAACAGGACCCCTCCAAGTATCAGCACTAAGTTGCAATTAAAAGGAACCCTGCTTTTTAAAGTAGCTTTTTCCACTGATAAGTGAAAAATGCCTTTTTTTCTTTTAAAATACTATAATTCCAAATTAATTTTTTTTTCTCATGAGGGACGTCAAATCTTTGCCACATTTCTAACGAGAGCCTGTTGTTTTCCTTATCTAACTATAGCTCATTATAAATTGGTATTTAAATGCTTCAGCTAGGAGAACTCAAAAGTTCTTTCTTGAACATTTTTATAATTATTTTTCTTCTATATAAGTGCATCTCAGTACACTTTTGGTTGCTTTGCATGACTTCCCTATCAGAACAAATATTAGGTTAATGAGTAATGTTCTGGGTCCTTATGTTTGGTGAAAATTTCCCTTCTTGGATATTAATATTCCAAGCGTGAATTGTATTTTATGAGGAAAAACACATTCTAAGAACTATGCTGTTGATTGTACACAGAGAAACAAATCAACCATAATTAAATGTCATGTTAAGTTTCCGTGAAATGTCAGTGGGGAGTCACAAATGCACTTTAAGATACTTTGAAAACAAAAATTGCCTCATATTCCCTGGTTTAAATTATGTTATCAACAGGCAGATCTTTATCTTCATTTTAATCTGCTTCCTAAGTAATGAATGGAATTTGCTGCAGAGAATGCTGCTAATTGAAAAACAGCCTGCATGTTTCAGTCCAAGATGCAGCCATTCCCACTCATTCCTGGAAACTTGCTTTCCGTGTAATTCTTTGTTTTGACCTTCTGTAATAACGTTGTTTTTCACACTCTATTCTGCATTAAAAATACAGTTTCTGGGACTGACTGTGTGTATGCTGGAGAGGCGAGGGAGCAGGGAATGCTTGGAGAGCCATGCAGGGGGGTCTTGGGGAGTGCTGCGGCTCCTCATCAGCCACCACAGGAAAGACTGACTGACTACTATAAAATGTGAGTTTGCCTGAGATCAAATTTTGAGCTTGCTTTCACTCAGCAGTGTATTATGTGCCATGGACACTCCTCCTGTTCCTTTTCTCATCTTGCTGTCAAAGAGCAATCTTACAGCTTTTCCTATAACCAAACTCTGTTATGCAGTTTAGGGGTGACCAAAAGGAAAAACATCCACTTGAACCGTCTTGCATAATTCTCCTCTCTTCAGAAGGAGGCAAGGATGCTGACCAAGGACATCCTGTGTCCTAAACCAGATATTTTTATCAGGGATTTTTTCACAGCTTATGAACTTCAGCTTCACAAGCAGTAACACAGAAGTATTTTAACTATTTATAGATGGAAAATAATGGATTTCAATGTATGAGTTACAATTTCATTTATTCTAAAATTGAGGAAAATAGTTAGATTGTCAAAGTGGTTTTCATGCCTAATGAAAAATAAACAGTATAAAAAGTAAGATTTGGTTTGAATTTTTAATCTCATGCAAAGGCTATAAATCTCTGTAAGACAATAGCTGTTTCTGTTTATTTGTTTGTTTCATTTTTGGTCTGGATTTCTAGCACATTTGACTGTCTCCATTTTTTCTTGTTTCTATCTACATAGCTTATGGTAATAACAATAATGGCAAATGGAGGGCATTATTAGGGAGACCACTGTGAAACTAATGAAATGTGTAAGCAAGGGCAGAAAAGAGGGGGATGGAAAGAATTTTGGACTATGACAGAGACTTCAATATTTAAGTTTGTTTTTTCTTTTTAGAAATCTTTGTGTGGAGCGTATGCCTTTTCCATTTATGTAACAGCAGCCAGTCTCATTGCTATATTCTTTATTTGAACCCACAGCCAAGGCAGATGTTTCACTGACAGCAGTATATTTGTTACTACTTATCACACTTCTATTTTGTTCTCTTTTAGATAACAAAAGGTAGAGAAATCTTGAGAGATGTGTGAATGGGTGAGCTAAAGGGTTGTAACAAGGCAGGATACAGATAGTTTGCATTTGGCAAAATTTGAACTCCTCTGCAGTAACATTTATGGGAGAACTATTGGTGTGTCTGATTATTTTTGAATTTTTTTTGGATAAGGGAGAAAAAATAAATCTGGATATAGCAAGTTCACTGAAAGTATTGTGAAAATGTTAAAGAAGCTTCTAACTGTACATACTAACACTTCTGTGGCTTCTAGGACACAAAAACTGTATTTTGGAAGGAAATTCTTAATTACAAGTAGGCATCCAGAGCCTACATCTGTTGAGGTTTTGCATCTCCTCAGGAGCATGCATGACAGGCTTTCTTTCAACATTGAGCACTTTGCAAGCAAGTAATTTGGCATATTTAAGCACATATAAGCTTTCTGTTCTTGACACAAATGTGCTGCTGTTGGTGTGCAGAGCTGTTCACCCTGTTTGCATTTTTACAGCTCATGTCTCAATCAGTTTCAACTGCTTTATATACACTGATGGGACTTCAGTACAATTCAAACATTACAATGTCATTTCTAGTACTTTTTTTTTCTAGTTCTTTTTTTTTTTCTAGTACTTTTAAAACAGATCTGCCACCTATTAGCACAAAAAAGTTCCAAAAGGGGTGAGAAGAAAGATAGCCAGAAGACTTCGTTATTTACACATATATATATAAAGTTGTTCTGCACTTGAAGTGGTGTCCTACGTCCTAAGGGACATTGCCTGCTAAATGCACAGATTCAATGCAGAAAATCTTCCCTTTTCTCTTGGTCTGGCTCAGTTCCTAGGTGTTGGCCAGCTCCAAGTGACCTGAAGAGTTTGGGATGAAGTGACAAACTTGGACTGTGGTCCCTGCTCTCCTGAATTTTGCTGGTGACACCGTGAATCATACTCCTTGCACAGAACATAAATCAGAGAACTTTACAAAATATAGATGAAAAACATTGATTGTACATGAAGTCTTACTATATACTTTAGTAAGACCTAAGCAGGTATGTAGAGAATCAGTTTGGGAGAACTACTGCATCAGGAATGCAAAATTTAGGAAGTAAGATGCTTCTGTCAAGCAGATTGTTTCTCAGCGAATTTGCTGATGTAGCAATGCATATATTCACAACTTACACATTGAGCCAGTACTTACACTGCATTTTATTAAATTGCATTATTGAGTATTTTGATATTTGTTTCTCACTGTGTGTACAATTTTGTTTTGGTGCCCTGCCTGCCTTGTAAAAATCATCAACACAAAAGCTGGAGTGCTGTCAGCTTCTGTCAGAAAGAAAAGAGTGGAGTTTTTTCATGCATTTTCGTGCATGAAAGCAGCTTGTTTTGCACTGTCTAGTACATGTCTTCTATGTTTCTACTAAAGGTAATGAAAATTGCAATTGACATTAAATAGCAAAATAGCAAATTCAGCCATTATGAACCCCTGATAAGATGAATAAAAAATTTCAGAACTGATGTTGTGAGACAGGACTTGGGTAAGAAATTACTGCTCTGTTAGGAAACCGGTGCAGATATAGAAAATTATTAGTATAGAATCTATTAAGTTAAAATTCTTTACACTAAACAAAACAAACAAACAAAACAAAACGAAGAACACTGCCCCCCCCTAAAAAAAAAAAAAAGAAAAAGAAAAAACCCAAACCCCCACAGTTAAAAGACACAGGCAAACTGTGTTTACAAGAATACAGTTTCAAGTGAAATGGGAAGTAAGAAACGTGCCGGTCAAAGCCCTCTTATTGCCTGTAAAAAAATGAGATGCAATGTAATGATAATTTTTTGCCACCAGAGAGCTCTTATCGCATTGTATTAACAATGCTATTCAAATATTTATTCATGGGCCCCATAATTAATTCTCATGAAGTGAAAATACCTTCATATTTATATTCTCTCCTGTTCTTTGTTCCCTGCTCTACTTGCAATTCCCACAGGGCTTCTTCCTGTCATCAAACTGCATTAAGGAGAAAAAAAAAAGTCTGCATAACTGACTGCGTAGCCAGAAAAAGCATTTCTAAAATCACAAAAATTAATTACTTACAGAAACTAGTTTAGCTTACCATTCTTTTTACATAATACAGTTTTAAAACCCTATGCATCTTCCCATCACATATTGTCAAAAAGTCCAAAACTGTGAAAATTGCAGTATATTTAATGTGTGTGTTTTCTGGGAAGAAGAGGCAGTCAAACTTGAAAGAACTGATGAAGAAATAGGTTGCAGAACAAAGGAAGAATAAATATATTTTCAGGATTTGGAGTTTGACTCCATTCAAGTCGATATTAGTGATATATAGTGATGCATAGTTAAATTGTTTATGGACAGATCCTGTTTCTTCTATGGCTTCATATATGATTTTCATATATCACAAGACTGAGCAACTAAATTTGTTTTAGTGGCTAACACCTCTAAAAAATAAACCATGCTACCTATGTATTTGTTTTCTTACTTGTGACATTCGCATTCCTGCTTTAAGTTTCTGGAACCGTGATATAAGGTTTCCTGTCTGGTATGGATGATAAAATTATTTTCTTTGTTGTTTGAAGTTCAAGGGGCTTTATAGGCAACCCTCTGATGGATCAACATTAACCTTTTCTTCTGCCCTTAGCATTTAGATTTGTACTTACCCAGTATTTCACTATCAGCCTACGTGCTTTCTATACCAGATTCTACTTCACCTTTCACCGTGTATATATCATACACAGACTGAGTGTAAAAAATGACAAAATGAGAAAAACATCACTTTACAGCTGGTTTTGCACAAGTGCAGGTATTAGCCAAGGTTAAGGAGTATTAGATCAAGCTTCTTAGGAAAGACTTTTTAATCTTCCCAAGTAAAAATTTTTAGGATATTTTCACACAGGCAACTTAAATTATTACATTTTAATTTAATTTATTATATATAGCATTATAAAATACAATTATATTTTCTTTTTTTTAACCTATTCCTCTGTTTGTCCCTGTTTATTTATGCATCCCTGTGTCCTGTGTAATACTGGACTGATTCATCACACATTCAAACTACTCTAGACATCTAATGATTAATATCAATTTTGTGGGCCAAATTTTGTAGGTTTGAAATGCAGTTACTTATAAAACCAAATTAATCAATGGCAGGTCCATACTCCTGTGTTAATATGGCTGGCACAGTTTCTGCCAATTATGCTGCAAAGGTATTATATCTATTTTATCAGTTTGACAGTGATCTGAGAATAAAATCATAAATATCTAGCCTGAGTATTCTTCTTATACTAAATCTATGACAAAAAAACTTTTCTAATAACTTTAGTAATTTTAATAAAAGACCCAACAAGACAAAAAAATTAGAATATTCAAGGTATCCTCCACAGAACAAAATGCTTGCTTATCAAATCTTTAGGCAAGGAAGGAGTGAGATTTTCAGAAGTTCCTTCCTCCCTCATGGGAGCCCCCTTCCCAGAGCTTCCTTACTTTTGAAAACCTCCATTCCCATTAGTCACTAAAATGTTAACCTTAAATCTTCTAAGCTGACTCATGCCCTGGGCATAACTGGACACCTGACAGTTCTAAACTCCATACCTCATGTCTCCTAACCAAGATTCTGAAACTAGTGATGGCATTTTTCCAGTCACAGTAAATGCCAAGACATGAGGTCAAATTAAAATGAGTAAGTGAAAAGACACAGGTACAGAAAACATGAATGGTTAATTCAGGCCTCCACATCTACCTTTTGGAGAACAGGATAGGTGACATAATCCTGCCCTGCCTCCCACTCTTGTGGACTCTCCTCTCCTGCATCCTTCTCATGGTTTTCATCCCTTCCCATAGTGTATGTGCACAGAGAGAGGTGATACAGAGGATATATATACCGTGGTTGGAAGGAGCTTTCCCCACATCCCAAAACTCTTGTCTCTGCGTGGGTTGTGATATCCCTCAGAGCTGACAGTGTATTTCCCAGTTGATTGCCATTTCTTTGAAGTCTGCATTAATTGTAGAATTAAGCTAGCTAAACTACCAAGGAGGTTGGATTTGATTTTATATTCCTGAAAAATCTCCATGAATCATGTGGACATCTGCTGTAGTTATTTAAGAAACAGGTAGTATATCCTTGTCCTCTCTTTCCCTTAATTCTAATGTCTAGCAGGATTTTGCATATGGGACTTGCAGTAACCCACTCATGGATTACTTGATGCTTAAGGTGATTTGTCAGTTGCATTTATCCTCTTTGAATTAAGATGAGCTACTTGACTTCTATATTTTTTGTTTCTGCTACCAGGAAGAGTTTGGGAGGAGAAGTTACAGAATTACATTCCAGATACTATGAAATGGTGGTGTTGTGCTGTGTGGTGGTGTTGTATATGGTGGTGTTTAATCCCAGACACTGTAGCTAGAAATCCTCCTCACAGTGACAGCATTCTCAGTACTCTGTAAACCATTGCTATTAGTAAATAAAAAAAAATATTTTATATGAGATGTTTCTCCTTTATCATGCTTCCTATCATACCCATCAACTCCATGTATACTGTGTGAGAAAGAACTTTAGTGAAACACTTCTGTCACATGTATTTAATTTTGCTCTGCTTGGCTCCACAGAGCAATAAGGGCTGTCAGGCAAGGTCTGCTGAGCTGACAGCAATTTCATTGTCTTGGTGAAGACTTAACTACTTGGCTATCCATAGAGATGACATGTTGTGTAGTAGCTCTAGCACTGACAGGTTCAAGGCTATCTTTCACCAGGTTGTGTCTGCATATGTGGTTGGTGTTGTCCAGAGAATGCGGCAGTTCCCCCAAACCACAGTCTGAAATAATGATATTTCAACCTATGGCTAAATCAAGAACATCCCTTCAGGCCAAGATTCAGATTTCATCTGCACTTCACTTCTCCTTCACAGGCACTGTGGCTGGAGAAACAGCTCAGTGCAGGCTGCAGTTGTGAAATACTGGGCTGCCCCAGGGTATGTGGAGGTCTGTGGCACAGGCCACAGTGCAGCAGCATCGCTCCAAGCTGGGAGTAAGGGACAGTCACACTTCAGGCTGCAGCTAAGACTAGTCTTGCAACCACTATTTATACATCACAAATGCAGCAGAAAGTATTTCAGGATGGGTTGCAAATGGCAAAATTAGCATCAGTCGTCTGAAAGCTTGGTATTACAACAAATGCAAAACGATTTCTCTCTAGTTCAAAAGAGTAGGGAAAGAAAAACAAATGGGACAGATGAGATGAATTCTGAGCAGATTTCATAGTTTAAGTAAAAATGATAACTCGCCATTCAGATAATTTTTAAATTCATAATGTAGTTTCCATTCTTGGCTAATTTTTCTCAGTAAGTAAATTCACAACACGCATTTCCAAGTGATGGTGTATTTCTGCAAATTGAAGGTAGAAATCTGATTGATATAATAATTAAAAAAAAATTTTTCTCTCATAAGATCTTTAATTAGGTGGGAATGTCTAATTTTATTTAATGCATTACACATGCAAATCTTTTATATTTCTTRATTTCAAAAGTATTTCTTCAARTGGAAGAAATGTTTTACCAAATATTTTTGCTGACAGTCCAATTCTTGAATCCTTTTTCATCTGTTCAATCAAAGCTTGGACTTGCTGATCTCAGAGGTTTTTCTTCCAGCCTAATTGATTTTGTGATTCTGTATCAGAGATAAATTARAGAAATAATTGTGACATATTGGGTAGATGCAGAAGTTTGATTTGAGGTATTGTTCAGACTAATGCTTAATTAATTGTGAGAGATCCTGGGGAAAAAAAAAATTCCTCTTCTGCCGTTTAATTCATATCAGTGACATGTATTTCATAAATTCACTTCTGTTCAAGAAAAGAGCAGTTACAAAGATAGTTGAAAGGGAAGAAAATATTTTCAAAGGTATTCTACTTTTTACTTCAGAGACTGCCCTGTTCTACACCACTGTAGTGACCTGGAAACCCTTTTATATGACTGCTATTTTCCCTTACAAATTGAAATAAGGGGGAATCGAAGAAGACACACTATCATAAAGAATGTTTCAGACTTTTTTGAAAGTATTTCTGCAAAATTGAGGGACGAAGTCYCAAAAATCTTTTGAGATATCTCAGTTGTCTTCACACGATTCAGCACGTGTCCGCCATGGGCACGATGCTACTGACCGAGAGAGGACAGCAGGCACTGGTGGTCACTGTGACTTGGGAGGTCTGCCCAGGGCCACGGGGTTACAGCAGCTCCACACTGCTGCTCCTGTGAGGYGGCTGTAGGCATGGACAGCAGCTTCATGTCCTGCTAGTCAAGCAGATCAGGATCAGGCTTGTGCCCTCAGCCACTAAAACAGCCTCAACAGGCCCTCTGCTACGGGCAGACTGCAGGGAACCTGCTGAACAGAAGGAAGCCCTCTTACAGAGAAGTCTATTTTGGGGGGAGCCTTGGCAATCTGAATTGTTTCCTCTCTCTTCCTCCTTGTTTCTGCCTGGTTGACATTTTGGTGTGATAAATCTGTCGTCATTTCCTAAATCCCCAATTCATTTCAACGTAATACTTTATTGTGTGAGTGGTTGATCAGGTGTAGAGCTCTTTTCTAGCTTCAAAACAAGCTAAAATACACAGATGTCAGTTTCTTATTTTRTGTAGTGTCACATAGCTCTAAAAACAATTCACAAATACACACAGGGGAAATACATTTTCTAAGGGGTGAACAAATGATTGTGAAGAACACAAAATTTGAAAAATAGCAGTATTTTTGAGGACTTCATTAACTCAGGCATGAATTTGAACATTCAATAGAACAGAAATAAAAGGAACTTTAGATTGTCATATTTGTTATAATCTTTACTGTCATCCAAAAATAGGGAATAAAGTTGTTTAAAACAGTCATTGTGAAAKGCCATTATGTCATTTTTCAAGTCAGTCTGTCGACAGAAAATTGCTCCCTAACCTGTAAAATCCCAGACTGTGAGTACAGTCTCTGAGTGGTTTCTAAGTAATGRACCAGGTGCATATATTTGCATACATAACCTGGTTTGCTGCGGAATTAGTTTTAACCTTTAGAATGCAGAGTTTTAATTCAGTTCTACATTTCGAGATARTAATCTTCAACACAGAAATTACAGAAAAACAAAATTATTTTCAAATATGGATTGAATGAAAAAGAAATTCTTTTGAAAATTAGGTATACTCAGGATGTGGAGCAAAACTGAGATAGCCAATGATGTGAATATAAACAAGGAGWAAAGGTAAACCCACTAAGAAGTTTCACTAAACATGATATAGTTGTTATATAGCTAAATTAAAAGAAGAAAGATGTTAAATGTTCATTGCAAGTCCTTCTATAATGGTGGGTAGGTCTGCACAGTGCAAACTTGTTTCTTAGTCAGAAATACTTGTTAACTATCACATCTGTCACACAGAATGCTTTAACTGAAGTTGCTTTAGTTTCAAATGATAAAATTTAAGCTTTGAGTCCACCAAAGTGTTCACAACCCTCATGTTTTGGGGTTTTTTTTAATCACTGCTTTACTTTCTTATGCAGTGCTGCACTCCTGCTCCAGCCATGCCAAAATTCAGCCTCAGAAAACAGAAGAATATTTAGTTAGGTAAAAAAAATTGTGATGTTGAAATCAGCACCATGAAGTCTTTCAGTACCAGACAAGCTACACAACTCTATTACATTCTCTATTAATTTTTGTTTTATCAACAAATAACTTTTTATTTGGATGTATGAATCACTGTTACTGATAACAGAAACAAATGAGCTGGATTCCCCAGACTAACTATAATAGAGGTTTTTTTGTTSTTGTTCTTGTTTGTTTTGTTCTGAATTAGATTAGAATTTAGAGGTAGTGATTTTTCTGATTACAGAGAGGAAAAAAAGGGCAATTAAGTGCATGTGAGTTGTACCAGTTGGAGAAGTACAATGTAAAGTTGGTAGCCAGATCAAATGAATCTGAAAAAAAGAGACAACAAATATCAGTGCACATAAATACATACTATACTTATAAATAGGTGTGTGTGTGCAGGCATGTGTGCACTTAGACTGATTTATACATCCCAAATGGCATTTATATTTTTTATAAATTTTATATTATATAGTTAGTCCTCATACAGTGTTATTGCATTCCCTAAATTAAAAAAAAAATCTACATATCTAATAATTTTATGCATGTAAAAAGCCCTCTGTTTGTCATAAAAATAAAAAAATTCTATTCTAAGCCAAACTAATGTTAAACGATTTTGACCACTTTTTTTAAATCAATATGCAGAAAACACTAAAACATCCATTCATAATGATTTCATGAAGTAAAACATTTAAGACCAAATGAGGTTTTCTTATTGTGTGCTAGATACATTAAAAAAAAATAAAAATCCTTTTAACAGAGGTACATGATCCTGTTTGGAGTATTCTATATTTCTCTCTTTCTCTGTTACAATCTATAAAATAATGACTTTACAGACAGCTTGTTGGCAGATAGATAAATTCAGGCTTCCAGCCCCTGTCTTTGTTTGTCACATGAATATCAGCAACCACTATGTAAAATCAGCAGCATACAAGTTAAACAGAAGTAGCAGATGGGTGGATTTCACACAGTCTTTTCAAAATTAATATGGATGGTGTGGGGGGAGAGGGCAGAGGAAAGCATGGGAAATTACAGTGTTTTGTTGGTATAGAATGATGGATTTGAAAAATATTAGCCTTTCACAAGAATAGAAAATGCAGAAAATAGGAAAAGATTATGGACCAAATGAAATTATCTGAACACTCACTTTTACCTACTTCGGCAGATATAGGGAGAAATTTTCTGTGATGCTACTCTTTTTCACTTTGCTCTGCATTAGGAATAAAATAATGGAAAAATTAAATTTAAAATCTCCTTCAATGTTAGAAAGACATAATAGACAATTGTTGGGCCTTAAATATTTTTTAACTGCTGGTAGAATAGAAGTTACCTTATTTGGTTGCCATGTATTTGAAAAGTCTTTTGCTATGTGAAAAAGAATTGATAATACACTGTTGACAATAACATCAGCTGTCAGTCTACAGATTTGGAACCATAACACACGTACATCAGAAGACAGAATTTTGCTTTCTGATTATCTTTAAATACTCTGTGCCTAAGAAACTGAGTTAAATATTGCTAACGGAATCATCACGCATATGCAGACAATAGGCATTATACTATATACTGTACATACTCCAGATACTGGCATGGAGGTATTTTGCATTTCTGTTAAGTGTAGCTAATCATTAATTAGAATTTCAAGCTGCAACAAAGGACATGCCAGAAATATGTAGCATAATTAATGCCTTGATTTGTCTAGAAAAAAAGTAGAAAAAATAAGTAGAAATCCACAGGAACAGAAATCCTGACAGACAGTTAACACCAGAATTTTTCTGCAGAGATGTAAATCATGTAAAAATCCTATGAGAAAACCAATACCTTGGTGAGTAAAAATAGGTTTCATAGCTCTTTAGAATGTCTGTGGTTATTATGTGGATTCCTTAAGCAAATGTATACTTTACAAATTTTTCTATGTGAATTTGACTTGGAAAATCTATGCAGGAAGTAATTGGCAGAATCAGACTCAATACATTTAATCTGTTGCAATGATATGACGAGCCTTAGGGTGGGTTATTTATTCTGTTTGGTACTGGGGAATTGCCACACCTATCTGTCAGACAGAAATTTCTGCTCTGAAATTAAGGTTTGGGTGCCTTCACTTCTGTACTACATATCTATATTTTGCTGCAAAGTCAGTAGGAAGTGGCATGAAAAAGTATTGCACCTGTCACAGGGCTCATAATGAAATATCATTAAGTACAGTTTTTCATTCAGTTGAACAGAGATCTTATGAATAAATGGACAGCTATCATACAGAGAAAACTGAATTTTTACACTTAAACAACACCATTGTTATTAATGAGGAATTATATAGACCTGGCAGGAATCTGGTCCATTTGAAAGAAAGTGCCCCTTGGATGCACAGGGTGCCTTCTTCCTCATATTAGATAGAATCAGGAAGGGAGGGAGGAAGGGAGGGAAGGAGGGAGGGAGGG
>QVAJ01000072.1:1350227-1387129 GCA_003546035.1 Mixornis gularis
GAAGGAAGGAAGGAAGGAAGGAAGGAAGGAAGGAAGGAAGGAAGGAAGGAAGGAAGGAAGGAAGGAAGGAAGGAAGGAAGGAAGGGAAAAAAAAAGCCAAAATATTAATAAAAAACTAGGAGAAACACAAATATAGATGTTAATTAGTCCTATGTCCTCATATTAACTGGGGTAAGGAGTGGACCACAGTGCTCTTGTGATACTTTCACATCTGTGTGCTTCTGTTACCACATGCTGCTGAAAAGGTAAGCTGTAAATCCAGCCTTCCTCTCAAGGTTGAAGCTGTGGATGAGAGAATGTGCTTACACCATTTGTTGCAGAGTGCCAAGTATCAGCACTGCTTCAAAGAGCTCCCTAATTTAGTTTGTACAGAAGAAATGGACAGAGGATGTGTGTTTGGGTCACGTGCCAGAAGGAGGGAAAATAAAATTCTTCCAATCTGCCAACATCAGAGGATATTTCAATATGCTATGTCAGCTAAAGGACATAAGACTTAACTTCAGTGGATTTTTGGGAGCCAGCTTGAACAGCTTCACCACAATTACACAGTCATTCTGTTAATTCACCTGTATGCTTTAATCTTGGTGAGAAATGCTGCATTTTTTTCTTTTCCTATTGCAATTTGTATCATTTTACTTTTTCACYTTTGGGATTCTGATTAATATATGGAGGTATTGCTTACTGCCTCATTATGGTGTGGATGAGTAGAACAGCCAAATGAGCTTAGAGTAAGGTAGCAGTTTTTTCTATATTAGAAAACTGACTAGCTATGTTTAAAACAGTATATATTCTTCTATTTAGAGTGCATATATATATATATATATACTTTTATTTTAAGTATGTATATATATATGTGTGTATACATACTTAAAATTATAATTACAGAATACCTCTTGTAAACCAGATGCAATTTTCAGTTTATGATACCAGACTATGCTGGTTTACCAGTCATTTAAGAGTGCAGATAATTCAGGCCACTGTCATCCCTATGAGGAAGGCACTTCTTCATATCTAAATGCTTCCTGTATTTGAAGAAGTTTTGTACTGAGTGTACCTGTGCACTGTTTGTAATGTAATTCTGGGGAAGTAGCGGTGATATCAAAGTTCAAGAGTCCTTGAAACTTATTTATCTTAAGATTTGAAAAGACATTTGAAGTGACATAAGAGACAATGAAAGAATAAGAAGTTCCTGGACAGGATTTAATGTCGTATGGAACTAAGAAAAAAAAAAACAACCAAAAACCTAAAATTAGTTCTGTGGACAATCTAGTCTTGCAGACAGGAATTGAGTCTATTTTTCACCAGGCTTTAAATTAGGACTTCCACCATTGTACTGTCCTTCCAAACTAAAGTTGATGGGATGACCTGAATGATAAACTAGAAAAAAACCCAGTTTTTAATGCTGGGAGAAATTCTACTGACCTGAGATAAGATGTCAGTGAAAAATCAGCAACGTGTAATTAATTTCTGTTGGTTATAAATAACCAGTGCTAATAAATAGAAGAAAATTTTTGTAGTAATCTCATTAATTTTGCATTAGATAACTTCCTACACAAAATGGGAAAAAAAACCTTTTAAAAGTCACTAACATAAATATTTTGTTGAATCAGACCCTGAATAGTCTCTGATCCCACACATACCTGCACTTGTGCAGATGAGCAGACATTGAAGCAATTTTCAGTGTTTCTATACTTCTATAATGTTTGTTCAATTGGAAATGTAAGGATTGATTTAGCAGATGTATAAAATGATCACCCACTGTTCCTTTCCAGCCAGAAAAAAAATTCCATTTTTCTCTAAAACTAAGATTTTGAGTCTTGAGGATCTGTTTTCCAAGACCCTACACTTTTCTCACTTCAAGGCAACACAGAGCAATGTACCACAACAAAGGTAGTTGGCTCAGCATTTTAGTTGAAAATTTGTGGATTGGAAATACTTTCCTGGTTTATTAATGAAACAAAGTTGGCAATGATTTTTTTTATGGAGAAGGTTTCTTTAAAAATGGGTTAGAGATCCAAAGGGCTCAGTAATTTTCTTTCCAAAGCTTCACACTTTCTGTCATAAAGAGAGTATTCAAGGAAATTTTGACAGAAGTTTTCAGACTTTATAAATTGCTTGAAATGAAATATTTAGTACAGTGTTCATACATATAGAGAGATCACAATCAATGAAATAATAAGAAAAATGTTAATTCCTTTTTAATAGTTCAAACATTTGTTTTTAAAACATTCCATATGTAATTTTGCATAATAGAAAATTAATCTTTTCCAATATTTAATATATGTATACATCTTCAACTACTGAAGCAACAACTGAGGCTGCTTGCAGTCCCATCCATCCTGACCTTGCATGTTTCCAGGGATGGGGCATCCACCATCTCTCTGGGCAAGCTGTTTCATCTCCCTCATTGTAAAAAGCTTTTCTTTAACAAATTTGGTGTGTTCCGAACAAAGTCAGATATATTTACTGACAGAAGGGGAAATGAAAAGAAAGGTTTTCTGCCTTTTGTCAAAAGGCAGAATTTCTGAGAGCATCTTAATTAAAAGAGAACTTCTTGAGTATTTATTTTGGAAATTTAGAGATAAAGTTCTACTTTTCAAATAATTTTCCTAGGAGCACCCAGGTGCTTAAAAACAGGAAAGAAACTAAGGCCAGGCAGCATTTCAAAATCTTTAGAGCTGAGCTGAGGATGCTGAAAATGCAATAAAAATGGGAATGCTCTGATTTGAAGGCTGGGTTTTGCTCCTTGGTTTCTCTCATTCATGCCATTGCATCAGCCCACATTCTAATGAAATGTTAACACAGAAATTGCRTAAGTGCAAGAACTTGCTGTGGTTTCCACAAGGCCAACTTTTGCTGTCAAGTCTTTTGTGTGGGAGGTTGGCATTTAATGTGATGGGCTGATTTAACATGAATTGTTCTTAACAGGATACATGCCACAAACCTCAAACAGAGTGCTTGTCAAGAGATGGCTAACAAAGACAGGCTAGGCAAAGCTGAACAGCCCAGGAGGTCTTTGTGTTCACACCAGATCAGGCTTAGTGAACTGATGGAAAATGAGCCCAGACAAGCCTCCAGGGTCTTCTGTTTTGTAGTTCGTCTACTAAAGAAAAAGAAAAAAAAATTGCTAGGAATTTTCTGAGTTCTGTGGGTTTTTTCTGCCTGTTTGAGAAGGAGCTTCTTTCCCATGAAGGGAATAAGAAGTGTGCATTTTCACKGCTGTGAGAGACTACATTTAAAATCCCCAAGCTGTTTTGATTTGCAGTTCCCTGAGCAGTAATGCAGTCCTAATCAGGACATCACCAACTTTGCCAGGCATTCTCCATGTATGGTCTCTCCTAGGTTAAATTGCCTAGTTAAGCTCTGAGAACTCCTTCATCATTGAAGTACACTCATCATCGTCATCATGAGTGTACTGCTACTTAAACTTAGGAACTATTGTTAATGCCTAAGTATGTATTGACTGGCACAGTAACTAGTCAGTTCTCCCTCTCCTGCAATCCCCTGCGCAGATATAACCATTTGCTGGTAGAAAACAAATTCCTTGTCAAGTTTTCAGCAAGAGTTTATGAATTTAACTTGTATTCAGGATTGTACTGTGTTGCTAAATGAAGCCAACAGCTAGGTCCTTCACTTTGCCTTAGTACAGGATGCATTCCTAAATACATGGCTCTGAACACTGAACCTGCTTATTCCTCCTTTCATCCTCAAAAATTTCCTTATGATGTAGTGTTGTGATGCTGGCTCACAACTTCTTTTTTTTTTCTGCTTATTTGTGATAGCTTCAACTTTTGCAAGAAAATAAAGGATTTCCTTTTATGGTAGTATTGACTCTTAAATATGGTGTAATTTGTTTCACCTGAGAAAGAAAACATAGCAGATTCCATAAAGGTTTAACATTACAGCTCCCTTTATATGGAATGTATTCACATAGGTTCCAGTTTAAAGAGGTTGTGCAGTACTTTGACAGGGTGTGTTAGCTGGACATCCATTAAAAGTGACCTGAACTGGGCTGTAAGAATCTTGTGTGTTATACAATGTCCTTCGGATTGTGTACATGTTATTAGTATATTAGATATTTCTGTTGCTTTTGGGGATATCTTTAGAAATGTAAGGATAATGTGTTTTAAAAGTGAGGACCATACTTCATTGTTGTCTAAATCCCAATCCACACTTCTCTGTAACTCCCTGTCATGATTACCTGCATTTTAATAAAATGCATTTCTGTGCTTGTTCAGTTCCTCTACAGTGAAGCTTCTCGAGTATGAAAAGCTTAAAAATAACACTGTTTTCGTGAATATCAAAGGCAAAAAACCTTGTATGTARAGGTAAAATGTTGTGGTTTAGCCACATTTGTCCTTTAAGGGAAAGTGAAGCAAGAAAGAAAATAATGGAACAGCTTTTCCTTGACTTGTTGTGGATATAAAGCCATATAGTTTTTTACCGTCAGTGATTTACTCAGAAATCACTCCAATACTTTTCAGTGTAGCACAGCATTAGCTAGATCAGCCCTTCTCTGTCCTCCCTTCTAACTGCATTAACCCGTTGTCCTTGAATTTCTCCTTCAAGTTGTGAACAAAGAGCTCTTCGGCTCGGGTGGAAGTGGGAAATGTGTTATTGATTTAGCTGCGAATAAATGAATGTGTGCTTGAACGTATGAACTGATAAGTGGGTAGATGCTATTAGTTTTGTGTATTATAGAAAACTTTTATTTGTTTGTTTTAAAGCAATATGCACAAGAATGCCAAGAGTCACACACACACATTATTTCCAGGTCTTCATAACCTTTTGAGGCTATCTGTATTTATGTGCTGGAGCAGGCTACACTGCATTTTAGAGCCAGATAGCTCTAAAAACACACTGCAGTCCTCTCTGGAGGAACAAACACTTGGGAAGAGACACATTTTTGAGGATGTTTCTCCCTGAGAAAGTCAGGATTCTCCTGGAGAGGGTATCCCAGGAAATCTGTGGGTTTTGTTAGGTAGATWCAGAATCAGAAGCCCCTTCCATACCAAGCTTTTAAATACAGCTTGTTCCTTTGTTGCTTTGTTTGCTTGTTTGCTTTAAGTTGTCTTTTAGGTGAAATAAATGATCTACAGTCGTTCCATTACATAACAAAGTCTTATTTACTTATGCATGTTTGCCTTTATTTGTACTAGCACATCTTCCTTCCCCTGAAATCTGTGGTTTTTAGAGGTCTCTTTAGACAATAATTCTAGTTATCCTAGTAGCTATGTATATATCATTCATGCCTTGTAGAGAGTAAAAAGCATTACGATTAAATTATTAATGGAACACAAGGAAACACATATCAGGACAGCTTATTTTGATAATAGAGGGAAATACATTTTGTGTTGTGACAGACAATACAACACCAGCTTGTTAAAATCAAAACTGAAGGTTTATTAGCTTAATTAATTTGGTAAAARCAACCTCCTCATAGGAAAATTAAACTGATGTAAAAGTTATGTGTAGATTAGCCTCAAGGGTAAAAAAATGAATTGCACTGTCATACAGGCGTGATTTTCTGATATTAGCTGTATATTAACCAAACAAAGTCCCTAGTAGCTGAAAATCAGAAATTAAGTGATGAGGGAAAAATGCTATTGGACAACCTATTAGAGGATTATTTTCCAAAGAACCTACCAACTAAAATGAAATTGATAGTTATTTTAATGAATGGACATTCTCCTTTACTTTAGATGGCAAGTTTTGAATCTAAAGAAAAGGAGAAAGGAGTGTATCTCCTTAGCATAGTTGGGTGAATCAGTGCTGCTAAACAACAAGAGCAGTTTGTATTTGCTGTGTCAAAGCAGCTTGTTGCTGAGCCCTGGCTACACTAGTATTAACATTACTGAGTCAAGGAGATACAGGAAATCATAGAGATTAAAGTTTATTATAGTTTTTCACCAGAAATGCACAAAGGCTTCCAATAGACACACTTTACTGTTACACAATATTTACTGAAGCAAACATATCATATTTTCTTCTCTCCTTCTTCCATCCTGATGTTTCACTCATTACAGAGTAAAAATACTGTTGCCATCATAGCTGGGTAGGACAGGGGAGTGGATTTGGTAACTGAGGAGTCAGGGAATGCAATTGTGTCAGTGCCTTGTCTACTATTTGTCAGGAAAATAAATTAAGTTTCACTTCCGTGAATAAATTTCCAGCAAATGAAGGAAAGAATTAAGGGAATCTGATGAAATCTGCTCTTGTAATCCTTTGGGAAATTACAATATTGCAAACCGTAATAATCCAAAACCTTGATTGTGATCCCTCTTCCATTCAGTTCAAAAAGGAAAAAAATGGGCAGGTTTTGTTTGGCTCTTGATTCTTTTGACTTTTTTGGGAGATATTTAGACTGAAATCTGTGAGAGAGAGCTGTAAAACTTTTTTCAAGCTTTTTCATGTTCGAAAATAGTGACATTTCTTAATGTGTATGTTGTAATGAAGGAAGAAGAACGTAATTCTTGAAGAAGTATGTGTGTATATATATTTCAAAAGATTCCTTTTAAATACTAATATTTTAAARGCAGTCATTTATTAAGCCAACCAAAGAAAAATGTTGTTGTCTTTGAACTGAATTTATGAGTCCTCATATTTCCCTTACCTGAAATAATAGACATAGGTGAAGGACAAAAAGGGTGACARTATTTATATACCACTATTTATAAACACATAACTGATAATATGAGCAGATAAATTAGAGTGCCTCAGACACTTTTCTCTTTCCCTTTAGAGGTTTGATCTATGGATTTCTCTCATTTGTTTTCCTTTTCTGTTTAAAGCTATTGCATATATATTGGTTATCTCTTACTTCCCAATTGTGTAGCAGAAGGTAAAACTAACTGAAAACATCCATCAGTTCAGTACTCTACAATAACTGTATTTTGCAGGTCAGATCAACTTCCTCTGATACTATTAAGGCTTCTAAATTTTAATCTTTCTGTAGTCTTCCCCTTTTTTCTTCTTCAGAGATGTATCTTTCTTCTCTAAAGGGTGGCCAATGTAATTTTTTTTCTTAGGAGATTTTAGATTATTTGTTATTAAAGATTTTAGATTAAGATTTTATTTTTGTAGTTATTAAAGATTTGATCATTTACCACCTAGCACTGACTGATACACTGTCAGTTCCAGAGTGTCCCCTATTTATGTTGTATTAGAAAAGTTTGATAGTTTGACACATCCGCTTGCAAGCAAAATGAATTTTCTGCTATCTGATGCTGTGTGGGGACTAGATTTCAATGCAAAATCTATTTCATTGGTAATCTGTGGCATCTTCGACAGTACTGAAGTAAGGTGATTTTGGTCCCCCCACTGGATTTCTGCCTCACAACATGCATGGCCTTCTTTTAACCTTCACTCCATGTCTTAGACTAAAATGAAAGATTTAAGGATAATTATAAAAAAACTGGTTTATAATTTACCTTTACTAATATATACTCTCAGTAGCAACTCCATTTTAATTTGGGTTTTGTCAGGGAATCATTATGCCTACAGATAATTAACTAATACGTTTTCCAGGCTGTGTAACTGATACAGTTGTCACAGCACCTCAGCTTTGTTCAGTGTCAGGTGAATTATTTTTCTCTCCTAGGCAGTTACCGCTAAAGACCTTGAAATGAAGCTTTCATTATTTGCTGACTGCTTTCAGTGTTGCAAAACAAAACAGCAAACATTTTATTTATTCTTTGCTGTCCAAATACGGAAATTTAAATTATCTCTTTGCCATTCTGCCATAATGAAGTTTTAAATGCAGTTAAAGCAACAATGCTTCAAATTATCTTTTAGAATCAGCAGGTTAATAAAAGAAGTCCTAGAGAAAACACAATCCAAATTTGGTACATCCATTATTATGTAATGTCCATAAACATGAAATTAGACAGTAGCATATCTTGATACTTTGGAAGATGACATCTGTCTGGTGAGCTTTGTGTATTCCTGCCCTTAGGGCTAAGCGTGCCACTGCTATCAGAGGGCTGCATATCTTATAAATGTATCCTGTAGCAAATCAAGCCCTTGCCTGAAACACATCTCCAGTGAAGCTGCCACTCCTACTCAGAACTTCCAGAACTGGGGAAGCCTCAGATGTTTGCACAGCCATGAAGATGCCTTCCACCATACTCTGACCTTGCCCCTTACATGTGCCAAGCTGTATAAACCGCATTTCGCAGCTGGGTCACTTAGTGACACATGGAAGGTTTATTCAGTAGTGAATGGGAAATAAGTTATGTTAGGATTTTTATCCTGTGCCCACACTCGACTTCCTGTGGGCTAAAGATCATTCCATGCAGTTTACCAAGTGTAGTAAGAGATCTTTGTACTGTAAATCCTTTTGCCTGCTTCACTAATATTGCTTTAGATACGGACTTAGTTGCTACAGCTGTCTCCTGGGCAACATCAGTTAAAAATCCTACTTCTTCTAAGAGGGCCTCTGGGAATTGGTTTCCTGTCAGAGCCTGTTRATTTCTGAGCTCAGCCCTTTTCTTGTCAGTTAATGGGTACAAATTGAGGAAATGGGCAGCATGTTAGAGCAGTGTGAATAAAGGAAGCATTGCTAAATGAGGTGGGTGGTGGAACCATCTGGACATTTGAAAACTTGCCTATTTCTCAGCTAGATAATWATCTAATTTCACTATTATTAGGCATGCAAAGTCCAAATGGCAATAACTTTGCCTGTGATCTAAAATACAACATCAAAATGCCGGGGGTTTTTTTTTACATATTATGCTGGTTATTCTTCTCTGCTGCGTTATTTTTAGTTGTACTTTTTATTGATGTTTCTGGTGTTTTTACTTACTAATAGTGTTATGCAAGTTATGACCTTTTCCCTTAACTTTAGTAACATTTTTTAAAAGCCTTTTGCATCCACTTAAAAATTAACAATAATTTTGAAGGTTATCTAGATAGTATGCATCAGTGATTGGTCACTATTTTAAATTTTGAGTAGTATGACAACAATTGAGAAACACTTTGATTATGGAATTCATTCTCTAAACCCCCCCTCATAATCAGGGGAGGCTGCAAGATGTTCTGGAGCAGAGTGGTGAAATAGAGCATTTTTAAGCCTCTTTTTTTCAACACACRGAACATTTTTCCTGGTATCAGACTGAACAAAAATATTCTTTGTGACAATTTCTATATAAATTCCTAGGGAGATCAAATTTTCACATGGAATAATGAGTTGGGGGCTTTTACTGGCTTGACAGCAGTTGTTTTTCATCTGAGAAACTTGATAACATTCAGAGAGAAGGCCAGATGTGGATGCACCTTGCATCTTTAAAGCTCTTGCATCATTTCTGGGAAACATGGTATTTGGATAGTGCTTGTTGTTTATTTATTCACTGAACTTTACTAGAAAGTCTTTGCAGTGATAAAGAGATTTTCCTTCAAAATGCACATATACAAAAAWTTATTTTACATTTATAAATGAAAAGCAACAAATAGAACATTTTAGACATCTTTTCAAAGAGGAGGAAAGAACGACAAAGCAAGAAGAAAAACACCAATGGACAGCCAGAACAAAAACTTTGACTGAAAATTAAGATGAAAAAGAAGAAATCTTTCTTTGATTTTTTTTTTATCACTTTTCACCTTCAAGTTAAGAATTCCTTGTCATTTTATATTCCATCATGAAGTTCTTGGCAAAATAAAATGAAAATTAGCATTAATTATTCAAATCTGATTAATAAGTGTGCTCACAATGGCTTACAGCTTTAATCCCAGCATTAGAAAACTGGTAATACCTGTATTCCATTGTTTTATAGCCCTTGCTTAATCAGACACTGAGCAAAGGCATCCTCTTTTCTACTATAGATATTCCTTCTTGTATTTCCTTCTTTGCATATGAAAATAACTATGCAGACTCCCAAAATGCATGATCAATATGATGGGGTGTTCTCTGAAGATGTAAATTTTTTGTGTGTGAGAAAGAAGGAAAAAAAGTTTTAGAATCATGTCTAGTAAGACATCTCTACCACACTGTGGAAATTTAATGCTTTGGAAACTTTCCTCTTTCAGATCTCTTGCTGTCTGAGTGGTTACTTCCAAACTTCACGTTCATTGCTTAATGAAAGAGAGTGAAAAATGATTTAAGATATTAGATCATGTCCTTCGTGAGTCTGTGGGGTCTTTCCTTTTCTGTGGTGCCCTCATGTATCTTTCAGTCTAGTGCAAAGGGATAACAGCTGCTGGAAGTTTATTGCTGGCTACTGAGGCAGCACAGTAGGGCTGTCTAGTTTATATTGAATTTGAAATATGAGGAATTGCACTGCTTTGAGAGGGAAGGAAGACTTTGTTTTTATGTAAGTAATGAAAGTCAGCTATACTCCTTTTTCTTTTTGACAACAAATAGACATGAATCTTGTTTGTCCTCCTTCCTTTATGGGTCCAGAGAAGTCAACATTCTCAGTGGTGCCTAACTCAGAATTTTGCCACTGCTGGTTCCTTGGCACTTCTCTCCTATCTCAGGGTGCTTCACAGGTTTATGGCCAGCTTGTGTAGTATTCATTTAATTAATGCCTCACACTGATAGTAAACTGCCTTGCCATAAAGTGACAGAGTCCACCTCTTGAGAATCTAAAGATAAAAATACTAAAATAATTTGGTTTATTATTGTTATTGTTATCACTTAGGGTGTCATGGTTTAACCTCAGCAAACACTAAGACCCATACAGCCATTCACTCACTCTCTCCTGGTGGAGTGGGGGAGAGAATTGGGAGGATAAAAGTGAAAAAACCCATGGATTGAGATTGGGACAGTTTAATAGGTAAAGCAAGAGCTGTGGACACAAGCAAAGCAAAACAAGAAAGTCATTCACCCCCTCCCATGAGCAGGCAGGTGTTAGGCCATCCCCAGAAATTCATCTCCATCACATAAAACAGGGACTTGGGAAGACACACACCATCACTCCAATCTTTCCTCCCATATTCCTTCTTTGCCAAGTTTCGTATGCTGAGCATGACTCCATATGATGTGGGCTATCCTTGTGGTCATTCGGGGTCAGCTGTCCTGGCTGTGTCCCCTCCCAGCTCCTTGTGCAGCCCAGCCTGGTCACTGGTGGGGTGAGAGGCTGAAAAGGCCCTGACTGTGCCAGGCCCTGACTCTGTGCTCTGCTSAGCAACAGGGAAAACATGCCTGTGTTACCAACTCTGTTTCTAGCACAAATCCAAAACACAGCCCCATACCAGCTCCATGCCAGCCAAAAACAGCACAAATGGGAAAAATAAGAAAGTAAAAGGCCTACTCTCAACTGAGACATTAGGAAAAGCCATGGCTGCTCTAAAGGAATTAAAAATTCAAGAAAATATCATGCTGTTATTTATATGCATTCTTTCTAATGAATAACAGAAGAAAACAAGAGGGACTTGTGTTCCTTCATCAGAAGAATTCCCAGAGGTGATAAATCATACAGAATTTTTGGCTTTTTATATCATCCGCAGTTTAACTTAATTAACGGAGTTATTTGTGAATGAATTTGTCCCAGGAAGGAGACCAGGCAGGGTTTTGGCTATCTGTGCTCATACAGTCTCTGACATCTCTGAGCTGAACTTCTGCACCAGCCAGCTGCCCAGAGCAGCTTGAACACTTGCCAGGAAGGTGAAAACCTTGTTCACCCAGCCCCCACCTCTGCTACAAGCCCAAATCTCCCTTATCTCCCTCCTGTGTTTCCTGTTTCACCCCCAGTGCATTGATTCACTTTCACTGCAAAATGCTCTTCCCACACACACTCCATAGAGAACTGCAGCGACAAATTCAAGTCAGCTAGTTTTAGAAGATAATCTACACTGGCATAGGATCAGCCCATGTTTTACCAGTGATTCCATGTCTTGCATGTCCCATAGCCCTTCCACTCTTGACTGCACCTTCAGTCTCATGTCAGAAGGATGTCTCACAATTTTTGCACATAGCCAGATACAAATATCAGGACAGAGATGTACAATTTTCCTAGGTTTCTCAGACTGATTAATGAACCTTAATTTCAGTGTATTCTGAAAACAGTGTATTCTGAAAACACCGCTGCAGCGAAAAAAAAAGTGGAAACCTGATACAGAGCATAACCCAGGACCTGGTCCCCACCCAGTACCCATTCAGCAGCCATGTGTATTGCTCTAATTGTGTTACATATAAAATATAAACTATGAGGCATTGCTGGTGTCCAAAGGCGTGGTATCCAGTAAATACTAATCTGAACACTGACATAGGTAGTTCTAGTAAATTTTGGGAACGTTTTTTTATTACTAAGTGGACCTCTCCTTCTATGTGCTTGTGTGTTCTGGTAAATTCAAGTTTTCCTCAAAACATCAGTATTTCCATTACCATTATATAACTGGTCTTATTAAGCAATACAAAATTGAGAACAGAGTCAATGTTACTTCTTTCCCTTAGTTACTTGAGCTTGGCCGTCTTATTCCATAGTTGGAAAGGAAAAATCTCATATTGGTTTTTTTTTTCATTTTTTATTTAGCTTAATACACCTTGGTGGTGCTCATGTTAAATGATTTGGGGAATTCTGTCATGTACTGTGCCAGTTCAGAATTGCACTATTAAAGATACAGCTGTACACAAGATTATTTTTGTAGTGAAGTTTCCAGCAAACCCAAGTGAATCTAGTAGAGGAGGGAGGAGAGGTCAAGAAAGATAGGAGGTAAATAGCAATCTGTAAAAGGAAGAATGGTGTCAGGGATATTGATAACCCAGTGGACTGTGACGGGTGTAGTTATGCTCAGTGTCTGTGGAACATTTCTGTATACAGCTGGATGCTCTGGAAGAAGAGGTGGGGAAGCTAGCTGTGCAGTGAGATTTGAAGAAACTCAAGACAAAAGTTGATGATTTTCTTCTAAACTCAACTGCTTGGCAAGTCGAGGCAAGTTAAACTTTAGAGATAAATTTAATGTGTAGCAGATAGAGATCTATTTCTTATTTGTATGAGCTATGAATTTGCCTTTGAAGAGTTTTAGGCTGAGCTTTTGGGAGTTTCAGACATGAGTCTTCCTTAAGCTGTGTCTGTGAAATATGTCTGAATATATCTAAACTCATATTTGCCTGTGTACAACAGGGAATAATGGCATTGCTATGAATAAATATTCTAACCCTCTAGTCTCAGTTTTGAACTGACTTTAGATCAATATAAACACTACCAGAAACAGTTGTGAGAAATTACCAGATTCTGAGCCCCACCATTTTCTTGATCTAGTTTCTTGGTCCCAGCCCCATCTGCCAAGCAGTCATATTTCTTGTTTTTAAAGAAAACTATGTGACCTGTCCAATGAAACAAAATATGCTGGTGGAGTCACAAAGATGCCTAAGATTTTTGGATGCTATCCCTCTGCCTCTGCCTTCTGACAACTTTTCTTAACACAGACTTTCCCAATTTTTTTTGTGCTGAAAGGTATGTTTGAAGTCAGTACTGGGAAATGGCTACATTTTGTATGCTGTGTGCAACGACCCTAGGTCATGACAATAAGAATTTAGATTAGAAACAACCAATTTTGAAGGTCAAATGTATTATTAATTTATTATTAATATATACAGACATCATATAGGACTTGAAAAATAGCATCTAGGAACATTTAAGCTTGTTTAATTAAAAGTCCTTTCTGCCTCTAGGCAAAAGTTGGCTTAATGCAAAAAATTTTATATRAGGATGGGACTAGAGGAAACTCTTTTAGGGGTGCATGATAATAAGGTCAAAAATTTATTTCTTGAAGTTAGTGAAGTTGATTAATTATTTTTGTTCAACAGGAAGCATTTTAAAAAGACTTGGCTACCTAGGCTCAACTAGCAGGGGAACAAATTCCAGTACTCATCCATATGAAAACAATTCCACAGCCTAAACAATGATGTTTCATGTCTAGTGTTAACTTCTTCAGAGTGCTCGAGGATCCTGTGTGTAGCTTGCAAGTGTTGCCCAGGATTTGCAGGAGAGCTGCCCTTCCCTGTAGCAGCAACTGGAGACATGTCAGGGTGTTCAAACTGCTTCACCCCCTTTGCCTTGACAGCTGCATCCTAGGTTTCTTCTCCTTTTCCCCTGAATCCAGTCAGAGATTCGTTTTTCAAGAAATAGAAATACTTCTGGTGTCTTCCCTTTCTTTTCAAGATTTTTGTGATTAAGATTCTCACTGATGGCTTCGGAGACACAAGTTTTCTGATTAGGATACTCAGACACATCTTCAAGAGTCTCTTAATCACCCAGCAGTCCTGGAGAGAAGAGGCAGGATTTGGCAGGTCAAGCTGTTTCTTTTTTCCCCCAGAAGATAATTCAGGATTCTCCAAGAATGGAGGAAAAGGAAACCCATTTCTGTGTACAATTGGCTAGAGCACTCTGCTGGGGTTACAGAGACTTGGCTGCTGGTTTCCACATTTCTTTTTTTGGCCACTGAGTGTTTACAGAGTGAGTGAAGAACAAATAAAAAGGAAATGTTATACTAAGTGCTATTAAAGTGCAAAAGCAGTGTGAAATGCATTCAAGGACTACTTATGTAGACAAATGATATCGCTTGAGTTTTATCTCATTAAAAGATAGTTGGAAGTTTGTTAAAAGAATACCTCTTAATTCAGGCTATGCAATTACTAATGAAATCTTGGCTAAATTTGGCTAAAATAGTTGAAACTTAATTGACAATTCAGACATAGTTCTTTCAGCTAGGATTAAGACTGAACACAAAGTATTTTCAGTTAAACAGAAATTAATAAAAGTGGAAGTCTCCCAGTGTCCATTAAAGCCTGCATGTAAATATATGGGATACTACATGCCTGCTGGAATTCAATGTCTTCCTTGGAGTTATATGAAGAAACAAGTTCTGTAAACTGTTGATACCAAGCATCCTTAATTTACATTAATGGTTAAACTAGCTTTTAGTAAAAATAATACCTATTTTACTGAGAAATATTTTAAAATGTTAGTGCTAAGTCCAATATAATTTCAGTATAATTTCAGCTCACAAAGGTTTGTGGTCTTCATATTATAATACTTCTCCCAGAAATTCTACTGACAGACATAATTAAATTATTGACTAATTGCCAGAATTGAATGAATATTAAGTGCAGTCAACTCATTTTAAAATCTTAGAGGGTACTGCAATTTTCAGAGCTCTTACCTGCATTTTGCCTCAGGGCTAGATGCTTACCTGGGCAAAGTCAGCTGCAGGAAACAGTGTTAAATTTCTTCTTGCAGATGGCAAGGACACCGGTTTAAGGGGAAGAGGAGGGGAGGTCAGAAACAAGATGTACCTGAGGAAGCTTGAACTGCCCCTGCATCAGCTGGCAGTGTGTGTCCTGGTACTAACATGGCCCTTGGGTGCAGTGATACAATCCAAGTAGGCTGCTGAAGAATTAGGCAAAGGAATGACATGAGTAAAGTTTTGACTCCTCTTGTTTTGGAAAAGAACATCTGCACTTGTGTACAAAAAGAAAAATTAATCAAATAGCTTGATCTCGTTGAAGCACCCAGAATGAAAATTTGTGAAAGGTTAAGCACAGAAATGAAGACAAGGTCTTTCCTCTAGTTACAACAGCATCAGTAAACTCAGCAGAGCCAGGGGTCTGGCTTTGAGCACTGTCACATATTCATCCTTAAAAATTCTCCTCTGAGTTTCATAACACAGCTCTTGGCTGTACCAACACATTTCCAGATAGTGTCCATGCTCACTTTGAAGATACTCTGATCAGGAAATGTATCTAATATGTTTGTAGACAAGACCACCTGCTTTGGGATACAAAATGTTTAATTATTAGGACACAAGCTCTTCTTGCGCCTTATTTCCAGATATAGAGTATTCCTTGCCCTTTTTATTTAGTAGAACAGTTGCAATTTCTTGGCCCAGGAATAGCTGAACCTGCTTGCTATGATTTCACATTCCTACATTTTAGCAATGGCAGGAACAGCTAACTCTAGGTTTTTCATGGCATATACAGCTTTTATCTTATTTTGTTACCTATGGTTCCATAAATTTTTGCTATCGCTTAATATCAGTGAGAGATGGTTTGGTGCATGTAGCTGTGAATATCAAAAAAATCCACCACTTTGCTTTCAGCACCAAACTAGAGGTAATAACATTTTGATGACTGTTTCTGGTAACTGTGTAATTGTTTGTAGAATCATTCATCTGATTTCAAGGAACATTACTTCCAGAAGTGCACTCAATAATTTAAAAAATGGTCCAAAGTGTTTATTAAAGATTTCAATATGTAGGATATGAGCACAAGACTCGGACCAGTTTTATTAAGTATGTCAAGAAATTAGGGAACATTGTATTGTGAGGTCTAAATGCATATATTGTCAGGCAAAGTTGATCTATCTCCTTTTTATAGAGTTTTTGATATAACATGACATTCAGCTGCTTAAGGACATTTCACTTTATTTTTCCTTTTACTGTAAGCTGCCTATTTATGCCTCTGAAAGCTGGAAAATCAAATTCTGGTTTCTTTTTTGAGAGGTTTCACCAGTCAGATTTGCAGGTTGTGTTTCTCTCTCTGCTGTCTCTTTCCTCACACTGGTATCCACTCTCACTGCTCTGCATGACTTCTGGCTGATTCTCTTTGCCTCTTTGCTGGGTGATGTGCCTCTTGCAGGTAGATTTAAGCAGTTTTTATCAGTGAGTGAGAACTGATAAACCAGCTATTGCTCTGCTTCCTAACATTTAATATGTCACAGACCTACAGGTACTTCTGCAATAGGATCACTGAATAATATGAAATAATGCCCTGCAAGCAGGAACTGTGGTGGCAGTTCTTATGGCCTGAAATCAAACTGAATAGAAGAAGATCTCTTTCATATTTTTTGGGGAGGTATAAAATATTTTATCTAAAGTATGGGCTACAGCATGGGTAGTAAAATGGAGATCACAGATGCAGCTGCCATGTAGTTCTGTAATTTGTCTGGGAACTGCAAATTTGACCTGCTTGATAACATTCACAGTAGTTATTAACATTTTCAACAGCATGCATCATACGGGCAGCAGAATCAGTGGGCAGTTAGATTTCCAGGCTAGTAAGTGAAAAGAAAGCCCAGAAAGACAGTAATTTAAGTAGAGATAATACATCAGGTAGCCAAGAGTGACAAGGGTCACTGGAAGGACAGGTAGAATAACAAAGGACTAAAAGACAAGGGAACATAATATGAGGAAATTTAATTGGAGCAGAAACTATAAGCATAAATTAATGTTAGCAGGCTGACAGAAAGAAGGGGTTTGTATAAGGACAGGAGCTGAAGGATGAGAATTGTAGTGGGCTGTGTGATACACAGAGGATCAGTAACCAAACAGTAGCTTTGCAGCATCAAATCATGTGTGGGAGAAAGAGACAAATCTTGCTGTACAGCTAGGATTTTAGGACATAGTATTGCAGAACAGCAGATGTAGACACTGAAAAAGCTTTAAAAATGGTTAAAGCATGAGAAAAGATGAAAAAAGGAGCAGCAACTATGATGTAAATCTTCCTGAAGTTCTGAAATTCTGGAAATAAATACTTTTTGATGGATGAAGACCTCTTGATGCTTTTTGCATATTGACTTGTCTCACATCCTGTGGCAATGATTTTCATAATTGGATTACTAGTCAAAAGAAAAAGTGGTCCTTAATATTTGCTTTTTACACTTATGTTTTGTAAATTTTCGACTGTCCAGTAGGCCTTGCATGAAAAAAAAATAAATTAAAAACACTCTTCCCTATTGCCCTTTTCTATATAATTTTTAYTTTATAATAGATTCCTACATATTAATATTTCAATGCAAACCTATCCAGGYGCATTTCTGTCTTAACAATTCTTATCATTCTGTTTGTCTTTCTGATCACTACTGAAAACCAGTATATGTTCAGAGGACCAACAACAATATTTGCAGCATCTCTTTTTTCTTTGGCAACAGGTAATTCAATGCACCATGCAAATACAGTTAGAATTATTTTTTCTCTGTGTATGTTCACATACTTTTTATTGGTAACTAAAATGAAAGGTTAAATTCAGTCCCTTAACAACAGGGTGTCCTTCATTAACTCCTTGGTGTCAGCCTTATTCTTGATTACTGTGAATAATTTTAACATGGTGAATACCAATCATATTTTCTTGGTCTCTGARGCTTCTCTTGGCTTTAGTTGAAAGGCATTTCCAAAAGCTATTGTTTCCCCGTTATGTTTCATTCATTTCATTCGTATTCCATGCTCACTGAATTTATTAAAATGCCCTATAATAACTTTGTAGATTCTGATTCAAACAAATGCTGTTAAAAAAACYCCAAAGTTACTATGTGCCTACTGACATAGTGTTAAGCTGTGTGTTGGCTGGAAATCAGGTATAACGGAGCACTTCAGAAGCTGTCATTATTATTTTTATTAGCTGTTGTCCTCTGATACTGTGGCTGGTTTGAATGATAGTTCAGAACTAAATTAATTCCTAGAGAAACTGAGTGATGAATCCCGTTTGGGGTGGATTTTTTACTGTTCTTTTTTCTGAATCCTTCCAAAATATCTTCGATAGTTATTTGAATAGAGCAAACATTCCAGCTGAGCAAGTTTTTCTCAGCCTTCCCATTTAGGCTAAAATTAGAAGCTTCCTAAGCTGTTTTGCAGTCAAAACTGATGYAAAAAGGCAATTTATTTTTTTCCTTTGACCTTGTACCAGTGAGGGTACTTTTTACACCTTGCTTATCTGTCAKCCCCACTGTATTTTTTCCCAGGTTCCCTGCTGGTGTTGAGTCCATGATGAACTTGATATGGAAAGATATCAGAAGCTGAAACAGGGTTGTAGACATAGTTGCAATAAAATTTAAGAGAAGTAATTATTTTGGTGTGTTGTCAATAAGTTCTATGTAGGAATTGCTGAAGCAAGAAAGAATAAGGTTTTGGTAAACAAGAAAAAATAAGGTAAGAAAGAAGGGAGCTGGCAAGGTCCTATTAAAAAAATGAGGCAAGATTTAGAGACTTATGGAGAGAAGATGGAAGTGGGGATTTTAAAAATATATACATTTCATTATTCCAGAAAAAAAAAAAAGGTTCATTCTTTCCAACGTGTTCGCTTTCCTAACTCTGAGCACTGGACCAAGCCAATTGGAGAGATGACTTTTGCTGTTGTAGCAGCTCATCTAATTGTCAGGTTCATGACACACAAAATGAACAACTGATATCTCCTGAGGGCCATTTCAGTTGACAGTGATGTCAGACCCATGCACAGCTGTTTGACCTTGTTGCATGGCATGAAATCAGTGAGATAGTTGGAATTTGACATGCTTGGTAGTCAAACCATATGTCTAGCTTCTAAGGATGGATTTTAAGAGAGAAAATCTCCAGGCCTTTTAGTTTAAATGTTGTTCTTAGTCTTCTAGGTATCTCAGTTTCTTTATTTGTAGATTATGAGTAATATTTACTCCTTCTCAAGGAACTACTCAGTTTCTACCCAGTTGTTGAGTTGTTGTGTCCRAATGAATCCCTACAGGAATGTTAAAATTCATAAAGCTCAAAAACTGAAGGGTCTGCATCGATGCTGAATAATTTTTTTTTTGGTTTCTCAAAGACCAAGACAGAATATGTAGTTTGAAAGTTCCCAGGCTTACATGAGACTGCTGTTCAGAACATTACATAATGGCCTGACTTTTCTTACCTATTGCATTTCAATTGAAGAATGAATATCAGCAAAGATTGTAAAGAGCTCATGAAAGTACAGAAAGTGGATCTCAATGTCAAACAGTAGAAGGTGRGTATTTGCTGAACATGTAAAAAAAGAATGGTGGGGGGGAATCTAGCTGGCAGTTTTAGCTAGGAATAATCCAGAGGAGTATAGATAGCTGAGCTTCTGGAAGCATGATGTAAATGCATTCTTCATACCTCAGCTTTCTGCTGAATGTTTTATTCTTCTGAGCTGTTCTCAATGTAGCCTGTCTCCCTTTGCCATCCCGCTTTGCTACATATAAATGTTGTTACCCAGGGAAGCCTTTTTTCATTAGAATTATATCAACAAAAAGATGTGATTTTTTTTTTGCCTTAGCACTGAGGGTAAAGCTGTCCTACATGCCCGCTGAAGGAGATAGCCTTGTTTTGGTAGGGTAAACAGTGTTCTAGTCTCAATTCCCTAAGACGTTTTGGAACAAAAGACAAGTGCATATTTTCTTCATGAATTATTAAATATTCTGGTGTCTGTGACCTTTGTTTCTATTCCCTTTTTCATCCTGTCCTTGCTCTGTCCACCCTTTTGCTTAAGCAGGACTATGGAACAAGTGCCAATTCTAAGAACTGTTAACTTGCACCCAGACAAACTTACACCTAAGTTGTTAAATTCAGACACAAGATAAACTATAAATGATCCAGAGAGATTATAGGTGGTTTTTTTTTCCCCCTAAATATTAAAGTACATCAAAATCTATATACCACTTATTCTGCCTATGTATTTTTTTTAATTGCTGGACATATTTCATACAGAAGAAACATTGATTTAATTGTTGTGTAGTCTAGTCTGAGTGTTTTGGCTGATTTTAGGCTGYRAATCTCTTTTTTCAGCATTTCAGAAGCCAGACTTGAATAAAAGTTAAACTTAATAGGAACAACTTTTTTTTTCCATATTATAAATTTATCATTAAATATTAACGGGTCTAGAAATCTTCTGATCCTAAAGCAAAACCAAYACAATTTTTATACATGCACCCAATTGGTCTTTTAAATAAAATATTATGACAACAATGTTTCTGTACCTTCTGAGGTCCTGTTTTTGTCAGTAATTTTATTTGAGTGTTCACTCTATATCCATAGATCAAATTCCTGGAAGTATTGTCTTCTGTTCTTAAAAGTAAAAGCAATTTGTTAATGTTTGCAAAATGAGGGTGCAGATGCAATGACTTGTTTTTCTCATATTTTAATATAAGAATTTACTTTTGGAGAGCATTTACTGTTGTGCTATAAACTGAAATTGCCTGCCTTTCTGCATCTCATTCCTCTGATAATATTTTGGAGGAATTTTTTGTTTCCATAGATGTCCTTTACTGCCTATCATTCCAAGTGTTGATTTCCAATTATTTTCTATGTATTTATATTAACTATCACAACATGAATCTTTGAACACTTTCCTCATCCAATACTTTTCTTTGTAACATTGTTCTTTAAAGCAGAAGGGCTTAAATCATTCTTCAAAATATTCCATGTCATAAGATGTTTTGTCTGGGAATGTGGACCTGAATATATGGTTCTGTGCATGGAAACCCTGGTCTCATTTTAGCGACTTTAACTAAGACCATATGTCAATTTGAGAATTTAGTCACAGTCCCCGTGCTGCCACTTGTACAGATATGGAAAGCTACTGAAGTGGTGTGTGTTAGCAGAAATGAGGTACTACCTTTAGGGGCAAAGCGCACAAATTGTGCCTCAGATACTTCCTCTGGCTTGCTCTACAACTTGGACTTGGCTGATGTGATGGTTTCATGTCTTTGTTACTCCCARGTTGTAATGTCATTCGAATCCTCATATCCATAATGTGATAAATTAAAAGCTAGAAAGCATTGCTGCTTTTGCACAGAGGAGACCACCTTATGGATGCAGAAAAGCCACGTGATGTGCTGTCGTTCTCTTGACCCTGAAGCAGATGAAGATGACTATCCCAAAGTTAGATTCAGCCTCCCTTCACTATAGCTCCCAGTAAATTTGTGTGGCAGAAACTTGTGCAAAATACTCAATTTCTAAAGAGTATTTCAGCCATCAACAGGTCATTTATTTCAAAGATGAATAAACAACTTAGGTACTTGGGGGAATCTGAAAAACAACAGAGGGTAGAATTTGCTTTGGAGGTTTATTATGCTGCCTTTGGTAGCCTGACACTGTCTTCTCCTTTTTGTTAATAGGAGGTCTTCAGCCAGTTCATAGAATCGTCAAAGAATCATTAAGTTKGGAAAAGATGATCAAATACAACCAGTAACTTAATAATTTCCGGTCCACCACTGAATCATGTCCCTAGGTTATATCATTCAACTTAGCATTTAGGCTGCTGCCAGTGAAAGAGCTGAGGATGGTTAATATCTCTGAGAATCAGGTGTTCCCATCTATCAATTCATGCAGCTTCTGGATTTTAAATCTGCGCTTTGTCTTCTCTGTGTTCATCTGATTACAAAAATACATCATATAATTTTAAGGAAGTCTGTGCAGCTGTGACAAATTAAAGCAAACAAATGACTCCCTAGCCTAAGGTAGCAGTGGAAAGAGCTCAGAGCACCAAAACAAGTGATGAAGATCTCATGATTTACCCTCGGGAAATTTGAAAACTGAGKTTTTTTTTCCTAGAGAAGTCTGTGAAAATGGTTTCTTTACAGTGAAATAGCCTTGTTAATTGACCCTTGGACAAAATCACACCAAGTAAAATTTTAATAGATATTAAAATACTTGAGATAATTTGCAAAATTATCTTTCACTGTGGGAAATTAAGGAACTTATTTTGTTTTGTTTTTGGTTCAGTCAGCCCAGCAGTAAGTTAACTATAGTGTGGTTGCTACTACAAAAAAAAAAGTTGATAGAAATATTTCACAAGTTTTCCTTTTGCTGCTCCTTTCTTTCTTGTTTTTCAGCCACCTATAGAACTGACCTTTCTAATTGAAATTTTGATGGGGAGGTTCTGAAAATCAAAGATCTTTTTGATCCTTTCATATTAATGTTAACCAGTGTGATAGAAAACCAGATGTGATTGCCAAGCTAATTGTTCCCAGGCAAATAAATTGCATTTACAAAAGCCTTCTCAAAATCTGATCTGATTTAGAGACTTGTTCCAGAAATGTTTCCTTTTTGTTTAACATAAAGAATTTTGGTTTTGTTAGTCTATTATTTATTAATAATATTTATTTTTTAATATCTTATGTTATGAATGGCCAGTAGAGTAAAAGAAAAACACCCCAGAAAGAYAGTGCACTCATAAGTGCTTATTAGTTTAATACTTTCATGGTATTACAGTCTACAGAGCTGACACTGATAATCTTGATGATATTGGATTTGCAGATTTAAGATTTATGGTGTTTTTCTGTCCAGTCCAGTCATGCTCAGTGTTTATCTTCATTGCATCCCTTTGTTGTCTGGCATAATATGGACCTGATATTGTGTGAAGCCTTCTGGGTCTGAGAAGGCTATAATGTCAAAAATAAAGGAGAAGTCTGTAATCATATTCAAATATCTCATGCAGCCATAATTATTGTTACAAAAAATTATTGTGCATCTCACCTATGTAAACTATTGTTCAATGGTAAAATTTTATGTAAAAAATTTAAATGCAAGGCATAGTAGAAATAAATAATGGTTGTTATGGTATTGGCCAAATTTTTCTCCTAGGATTCAGCTAAATAACTCTGGCTTTGACTCTTAGAGATTACAAAATGCATCTGTTTTACTACCTGATCAGTGTTATAAGTCATAAGCAGAGACTGTACCCACAGATAAAATGGTGTAATTGGGATTTCGCCAGCCTCATTAGTGTCATTGATTAGTTTGCATTATTCTGTTTTATTTCCACTTCTTCAGAAATTAGGTCTTGTGCTAATTTTCCTGTTGCTGCATTTTTAATATAAATGCACTTCTGTCTTTGTTTTGTGCTGGTTTTTTTTCCTTCTTAGAGTAATTCTTTGAAATATGTTTAGGCTCAGATTCGTCATGATAAGATGTCTTTTGAAATTGTGTAAAAGAAAAGTAAAAGGGTAATAATTTACTAATATGAAACCTGAGGCAACATCTGAAAAGTAGCTGCTATAAAGGACAGTGCAGCTGAGCAAGCCTGAAAATGTACAGGTGACTGAAATAGCATGAACCACACAAGCGGTTTTGCTGAAAGACTGGAAGGCTGCCACAGCCACATATAGATGCACCCCAGTTTTAGCTGGAGAAGGTCAGAGACAAAGGAACCTTGAGCTTTGGATTTATGCATACGCAGATGGCAGTTGTCTCCTAAAGGAGATATTACAAAAGAGGGGACAAAGTCAAACTGATAAGGGCTTGCCAGTGCGATCCAGGCTCAGCCAGTCCCTTTCTTTTTGAAACTGGCCTGAGTGCCACAAGCATGCAGGCAAGATGTAGTCCTGTCATACCGAGTGGTGAAATAAGGGGATGGTCTCAGCAGTGCAGTAAAAGTATTCAGGATGCAGACACGGCTSTGCTTCTGTGGTGTGAGAGGTTAAAAACATCACTCCCTTGCACCTCTCCTCTGCCCTCCAACTATTGTCATGCTCAAGGATGGAACCATCTCACCGATTAATTTTGTTTCAGATCTTAAAAAATTAGGCAGCTAGTCTGAGCTAAATGTAGTTCTCTTTCCAATCAGTGAAAAATGGAATAGGAAGCTCCAAGATGTATTTAGTCTCGGATATTTGGCCTTAGTGAAAGGAACCAAATTGTTGGAGAGAACACAACAGAAGGCAAGCAAGCCTCACAACCTGCAGAAGCTAGAAAAGAAAAGTTTGCAAGACAAATATATGTACCTGCAAAAGCCATTACCAAAAAAAAAAACAAACCAAAACCCAAAAAACAAAAAACAAACAAACAAACAAAACAACAACAACAACAACAAAAACACCAAAAAAAACCAGAATGTAAATTGTTTGGGGAGCAGCTGATTTTTTTTTCCTATGAATTTGAGACCCAACCTAAATTAAAAGTACATTTATGCCACATACAAATTTTTGTCACAGACCTGCTCTACATTGGGAAAAATGGGGCGTGATCAAGAGAGTCTAACACATATAAAAGACACATCTGAATTGAGGTTAAAGGTTTTAGAAAAAGCGTTTTGGAGGCTGAAAAGTAAGTATTCTAGCTTAGGAGAAAAAGAAACTTATTTACCCTTGTAGTAGTATTATAATTTTAGAATGTCTGAATTATTTTTGAAATAGAAAGTTTTTGTGTGCCAATAAATAATAACAATATGATTAAGTCACCTGAGCATCCCATTGGTCTGTGTATAAAAAATAAATGCATTTTTCTTAAGGTTAATTTTCTTTTTTGGCAGAACTAAGCACAACCCTTTGTAACTCACTATTTAGGAGTTAGTACAGAACTGAATGGTCAATAGTGAAGAAGTGACTCCCACCTAATACTGGTGAGCATTTCACCATTAAGCTAGCTTTGCCTATTAATTATTCACACCAGTAAAAGTACTGCTTTTAGGAGAATCTTCTTACTTATCCAGATACCACCTAAACTGATGTCAAATTTGTGCTTGAAAAAATTCTTGACTGAAAAGCCACCACACATCAGTTGCCCTGATTTAGTATTCTGGGATGTTTTTTTGTACATTTACTCAACACAGACACCCTCCAACAGAGTGTGTGTGCCTCTCTGCATCGGTTGCATTAATTCAGTCTGCTCTCAAGACGCTGTTTGGTAACTGCACGCAACGCCTGTGGAGGGCCTTCAAAATCTTCAGGTCTGGCTGTGGCAGACGTGCCAATGTGGGAGTGTCCAGCTGCTGTCCTGACATCTCCTATTTGACTCCTGCTGAGCTGCTGGGACTTGCTATGAATTTTATGAAGATGAATGTAATACAGAGAGGAGTCATTTGGGAGATATTTCATGGCAATATGTGCTCTTAGCAGCTGGCTGTCTGCAAAGCTACTAGATTAACTCAATCGCCCTGTAAAAGGGAGAATTTTAGTGAYGGGTAAAAGGCATTTCCTGAGAATCAGATCTTTCAGTAGGAGTGGCATTTTCCTTTTCCGAGTCAGATTAAACCTCAAAGTATTTGTTATTCTATTTCTAATATATGTTTAATGTTTTGAATTGAATAATTAAAGCTCTTTGTACTCTGTGACGTATTGATTGTATAATTACAGGATTTAGTAGTCATTCCATAGTGAAGCATAATTTCCATCATAATTATTGGAGAGATAGATAGGTAAATAGATAGATAGATAGATGGATAGATCGATCGATCGATCGATCGACTCTAATGTTTATATTTCTAGCACAGACTGGTTTAATATCAACTTGCTTTGTTTTGGTTTTCAGTCAAATGCACAAAGTGTGAGATGCAGTGCTGGAATGCACTGGCTGTAAGGAGTTTAAGTTCCCCATGAGGTCAGTGAAGTCTAGAAAGTAATTCAGGCTTTCTATCTGAAGAAGACACATGGTTAGGATTGAATTGTTTGCTACATTTCACTAACTGCAATAGCTTACCCTCCATACTCTGTTACAGATATCTTTTGTAGGTGTTTAAACCTGAAATAAGTTCCCCCCACAGTATTTCTASTTGCAACAATATCTTCAGTGTGAAGAGGAAAATTGCAGTTTGCTGCTCTAGCATTTTGTGTTGCAATAAATGTTAGCAAATAAGAAGCAGTAGCAGCAATAACTTGAGCTGTTACTTTTATGGCTCTTTTGTTTCATGCATCTTCTGGGGATTTCCAAACGTTTGGGTTTTTAAACAGCTTCTCTACAGATATATTCTGTCTTTTGAGATGTAATTTCAAAGGACTGAAAAAAAAAACCCCAACCCAGTAAATACATGAAAAGATACGGGCTTTCTCCTGGCCTACTAATTAACATTCTCARTCTTTCTAAAGATTCATGAAGTTCAAGGATTTTTATTGAAATATCAGATTTTTTTTTAATAAAAGAAATTTGACAATTTTTATTATAGAGCTAAGCATAATTAACTAAATATGGACTGGCCTGTGGCATATGTGCTTTTTTTCCCAGTGATTAGACATGACAGGATGTTATCTTCAACTGTGAGATGGAAGGTAATTCAGTTTTCACAGAACTTTTATGTAATACTGATTGAATTATTATTTAAGATAGGTGCCATGTTTTGTGTAGGGCATTATATGCTCACTACTATTATTTCTGACTGAGGTGTTGTACTACCTTCTAGGTATTCACAGGTGTGATAGGTCCAGAGACACATTTGCAATGAATAGTGGAAGGCAGACTTTGATGTTTTGRGATTTTAGAATTATTTTCTGCATTTTTTTAGTGTTTTTGGAGAAGATTGTCTTTAAATCATGTGCACAAATGGCAAACATCTTTTGCCATACAAAAGCGTGCAGTTCTCTAGATTAGTTTGGAAAGATGACCTTTATGAGACTGTATTGCAACTGGAACGGAATGAAGATTCAAACCCAGCATCTTGCTGAGAGATGCAGTAGGTAAATTACTGCTTCATTGTTGCATTAAATTATTAAGAGTTTTGAAATATGTAGTAACATATATAGGGAGGGAATAATAGTTAACATAATAGTTTCATTCCAGAAAATGAAAACCTCAGTTCAACTCTCCCTTCTGCTAAATTTGTTTTACAGCAGTTCATTAAGAACAATGAAGAAGAATAAATGTTCCTGTCTTGTTTCATGCCCAGAGTAATTTTGGTGATGTAAAGGTTTGTGGAAATAACATTTCCCTGTAATTCAAACATGTGTAGACTGAATCTGTCYACTATTTCTGCATTCTAGACTTTAATTTCATGTCATTTTATGTTTTTCATGGGTTTAGATGTTTATTTATGAAACTATTAGGCATTATTTGTTTATTGGTAGTGTAACCTAGAGATATTAAGATTTCAATTAATAGTTCTTTCTTCAGTGTCTGGCATATGAAAACATTTACATACCCCTAACATGACTGCACTAGCCCTGTAAAACAGGAGGTATTTTAGTATGTACCCCAGGAGAGTTCTACTTAACTTAGCAGAGCACAGAGAAATCTTCCTTGCAGCTATCACAGCTTTGGAAGAATTTTAAATATTTAAAGACTCTTTATAGCAGTCTTGCCTTTCTCTTTTTATGAAACCTCCATCATTTTTCTAAAGACAGTAAGTCTAAATGTAATTGCCTTTATTGTGTGGTGAGAAACAGTGTTAAACTACTTTCTKTACAGAAAGACTAAATGCCTGCATCTGATAAGACATGCTTGGGTTTTTCTGTTGTAAAACAGGGCACGTGTGAACCTTTAGCTTTCCCATTCTTGAGAGCCCCCATGAACTCTGTGACAGAAGCAAACAGAGGCTCAGCAAGGCTGTGGCAGTTTCTTCTCACTGATAGTTTGACAAGCTGAACTCTATTGATGAAATTTCAAGTGGGTCACAACAGACAATGAAAATCATGCAGTAAGTCATTGCATGAGAGGTCCATTGCTGAGTCTGGCAGAGATCAAAACAAGTTTCTTACTTCTTTCATAGCATTAATCAATAAGAACATGTGCTAGGAGSGTGAGAAGCTTGATTTTTTAAAATTTAAAAGAAGAGATTAGTGCAAGCCCTAGCAGACAAAGCCAGGTGAAAATGCATGCCAAATAGAGCATCATCAGAAATAGAAGATGTCTGAGAGGCTGGTGGACTTTGAATGAAGAGATACAGTCAGTATATGGAAATACGTGGGTTCAAACTGACATTTTTGTGGTTTGGAGTAAATATGGACAACACCTTCTCAACAGCAGCAAATCTGTTTCGAACACTGTGTTTCTGACAGTGTTCTAGCACCTAATTACTTACTCTAGCACCTAAGTAAAGAGCGTTTTTTCAGCACAGTTGAGAAGGTTTTCTTTATCTTTATGGAAGTAGAGAGCCTTACTTCACCTTTGATTGTATTTTCAAGAATGTTGAAGCATTCCTGCCCTCTTGGTAGAGAAATGAAGACCACCATCCTAAGGTGTCTCAAGCTGCTCGTGCAAAAAAAATGACTCACTTGATGCCAAATTTTTAAAAGTGAGTCATGATTTTATTTATAAGGAGTAGGTAGGAGGATATGAGAACTCCTCAAGTCCCCTTAGGTTTTAGGAAGCCCAGTGAAAACAACTTTTAGTTGTCTAATCTGGGCAAACACTGGCAGTGTCCATTTTTTCCTGGTACCTCAATAAACTTTCATTCTTACTTCCTGGAGTGTTAATTTTGTGCAAAAGGAGGTAAAGAAGGGACAGTCTAAAGTAGTAAAAAGTGGCAAAAGAAGCATTCAGCAATCACTCGGTACCCCTTTTTCAAACTGCCTTAGAAACAGATTCRGCTCTGATGAGGAGCTGAATTCCAAGCCATCTGTGAATCCTCAAACTTGTACACCCACAGTGGAAAATGGGTATAATTTGTTTCTATAGCTGCTTATGGGATCTGCCAAACTTTTTTTTCCTCTTTTGGTTGCTTCTCTTTTCCATCTACATCCGTCTTCATCCTTATTTTCTCTGAATTTCTGACCAGTAAGAAGAGGATAGAAGCACCATCTGTTCTTGAAAAGCTCTAAGTTTGGCTTCTTCTGCTGTTAATCAGCAGCAAATCAGACTAAAGCACAGCAACTGGTATTCCTCAACTATAATGTATGTTACAGCAAACATGAGAAAAAATTATATGGATCTGTGTTTAGTTACTAAACTAAGTGTGGTATGGCTACTGTGGGATTGTTGTTTAATTGCTTCACAAATAGATTGAGCAATCCAGATTTTTCACTCCTGAGGACATTTCTATCTGTAAACAAACTATATCTGAACATTTTTCATTCTTTTTGGCATTTCATTTGCAGTATTTACTTAGGCATAATCTATAATCCAATTAACTTTTCCTCCAACGGTAGCACTAAACGTTATTTTACAGTAAGTAGAAATCATGGTAAAAAATGTGAAGATTCTTTTCTTTCTCTTTGTGTCTGTTGGACAAACTGGTGTGAAATCATATGTAAAGAGAATTCACATTAATTGTAAAAAATATGTTTCACTTCAAGGCAGCATTGCTTTTAAAACTCCACCTGGCAATCACACCAATAAATATGTTAATTAGTTTTTCCTTTAAAGCATTGGGAGTTCATAAGTCATTAGTGACTGTGAGTCCTTAGGTGCAAATGAGTCAAAATAATTCAATAGTGTGCATGGCTTCATGAAGAAACGTGATGAGAATTGCTGTTTGAATCTGAGTAGTGTKCTGGGTTTTGTGCTGTGACATTTGAAGACTGAAAATGCATGTATATGGAATAGTTTCCTCCCCTTGTGAAAATGGAGGAGTAAATCTTAGCAGTGTTTTGTCATGACTCAATCTTAATTTTTATCCTCTGCTTTTATCACTACAGCATATCCAATCTTTTTTCAAACCAATACAAATAAAAGCATCACAGTCAATTCCTGGTTTCTGATGTTATGACAAACTGCAGTGAAGACCCATTATTCTGTCTCCTTTCAGTGAGCAGTAGATGAAGGAGGAATTTCACCCTAAGTGCTTTTTTCACTGGAATCTCCAGATGGTCTGGTGTTACTGTGCTGCATCCGACACACTGACAAATAGGCTGTCAGTGAAGATTTTTCCTGTAATGTACACTGTGAAATGAAGCCATCTACTTGTTGATATACATTGTTTGAAGTGTGTGCAGTTTGCCATGAGACGCCATGGGAAGGTGGCACCTCTTTGCCTCTGTATGAATGCAATACTTGATTGAAGTGAAACAGATGTGGTTGTTCTGAGGTGTCAAACGAAGTAACGTGCCAGTGAAGTAGCTGTGCAGAACTAAGTCAAAAGTATTCCTAATCTTTACAAGGTGTTATTGGCTCTGTGTAGGCCCTCGATATTTTCTTATTGGAGTGGTCTGACTGGATGGAATTAGCTAAATCCGTCAATGTTTGGTTACCTACCATTAACTAAAATAATGGAAATAGGGATCCTCTTATTCAGTTCCTTATTGGATTGAAGGCTAATGCAACACTGGTGATTTGGAAGCTTAAGTAAACTGGAGGAATCAGAATCTTAACCTGTTACCTGTTTTCCCTACTTGGCTGTATCTCTTGGTAGAATTTCACTTGAAGTAGTTTAATTTTCCTCACATTACTGCTGTGGATTTTGACCACAAAATTTTTCACGTTGTTGACTATGCTGCATGTTGATAACTAATTAGTTTCAGCAAATCACATGTTTTCTTTGCTTTGCTTTTTTAAAGTGAGTCATAGTTCAGTGTGACCAATATGGGTCTGCATTTAGTTTCACAGAGTAACTTTTCTATTTGTTGGAAGATAATTTGGTCCTCAAACTACTTAACTCATAATCCATATGCATAGCATTGATTCACCAGAGAAGAATATAATTTACCAGGAATAAGTGTACACTGGTCTCACAACATCTTTCCCTAAATTGGAGAGAAATGGATTTGATGAGTGGACTGTTGGATAAGAAAGTAGTTGGATGATTGTTTCCAGAGAGTAGTGGTCAACAGTTCAGAGTCCTGATGGACTTCAGTGACAAGTGGTGTCCTTCAGGKGTCTGTATTGATAACATTGTCATTTAATATCTTCACTAATAAAATATATGAAAAGGGTCAAGTGCATCCTCAGTACATTTGCAGATAATAGCATACTTAGTGGTGTGGTTGCCACATTTGAAGGACAGGATGCCATCCAGAGGGACCTGAAAAACCTTGAGAGGTGGGCCTATGGGTGTCTTGTGAGATGTAACAAGGTCAAGTACAAGGTGCTGTGCCTGGGTTGGRTAAGTCCTCGCTATCAATACAGTTTGGGGGATGAACAGATCAAGAGCAGACTGAGAAGGACTTGGGGGTGCTGGTGGCTGAGAGGCTGGACATGAACCAGTAATCTGATCTTGCAGTTCAGAAAGCCAACTGTGTCCTGGGCTGCGTCCAAGACAGCAAAACCAGCAGGTCATGAAAAGTGATTCTACCCCTCTACTTCCCTCTCATGAGACCCCACCTGTAGCACTTTATCCAGCTCTGGGATCCTCAGCACAGGATGGACATTGAGCTGTTGGAGTGAGTCCAGAGTAGTGTCACCAAGATGGTTAGAGGGATGAAGCACCTCCCATATAAGGAAAGGCTGAGAGAATTGGGGTTGCACATCCTGAAAAAGTGAAAGCACTGGGGTAATCTAATTGCAGCCTTCTAGTACCCAAAGACAGCCTACRAGAAAGACAGAGGGATATTTTACAAGACAGTGTACTAAGAGGACAAGTGGGAATGGTTTCAAACTGGAAGAGAGTAGGTTTACTAACATATTAGGAAGAAATTCTTGACCATGAGGGTGGCAAGACAAAGGTTGGACCAGGTTGCCTGGAGAAATTGTGGACTCACCAGTACTAGAAGAATTTAAGGTCAGCTTGACTGGAACTCCGAGATCCTAGTCTAAGGTAAGATGTATCTGCCCATGTGAGGGGGTTAGAACTAGACGATCTTCAAGGTCCTTTCMAACCCAAACCATTCTGTGATTTATTTTATCTATTTATAGTATTCTTCCAAAAAGATGTGTTCTTTGGGAAGGCAACATAAAAGATACTATTCAAAGCAGTCTGTCACTACTTGCAGCCAAAAAGGAGCTAAATACTGTCACTACCCACTAAAAGCTTCCCATCAAATAATTCTATTGTTTCATTTCACTTATTATGCAAGTGTATGTCCTGACTTCTAGCTGCAATTTTAATTATGCTTGAACAAATTATGCTCGAAAAAAGTAGTTCCAGAATTGTCCTGAATAGTTTTGGGGAAAATTTTGTAGTTTCTCACTTCAGTTTATAAAGATGAGAGTCTATGTATTTATGTGTTTAGATTTATTTTCATATTTTTTATTTTATTTGGAAATGGAGATCCATAAATAAGTAACATATATGGTTCTGCATGCATAAGCTGAACTGCTGCATGTTCATCGCAGCATTTAATAAAACTTCAGAGTRTCAGTGCCTTTGACAACACTTTTTGCTTTCTTTTTTTCCCCTTGACCYAGTCTGCTTAAATAATAATTAATTCCTGCAGAGAGATCCTTCTACAATTTGGTGTTCAATGGTATGGCTGCCAGCCACAGTGAATGCAACATGTAAGGAAACAAATAACTTAGTGAGGCTTATTGTGCTCTACCCYACAGAAACAACTGAATCAGCAAGTACTCTGAGAACACAAAACAGGCAGTTTTGCTTCGGAAAAATAGACAAGGAGATGACTGGGAATGAGGTGGGCAAATCTAGTTTGCTTCTAAATAGTGTTACTATTCTTGTGTTGGTATAGAATTACCTTAGAAAAATAGAAAGTTACCAGCAGAATTGACAGAAGGTGACTTTCAGATCCAAATGTCAGTTGTCAACCGAGCAACCTGAAATATTGCAGACTAGTAATTAATTCAGATTGACTGAATTTATATAAATTCAGTACATTTAATTAAAAAAAAAAAGAGGGTAGGATCATAAATATCCTGATATTATAAACATTATGGGARGTAGAGAAGTGTAAGTGTCTATGCTAGAGAAGAATATTTTGGTACCTAAGTAAAATTCCACCCAGGTTTGACCAAATGGCAACAATTCTAGTTTGTAYATGCTCAGTGGCTGTTTTTGGACTCCAGCTACATGATACTCCCAGAAGGCTGGCCTAATAATCTAAAATACATGCACATAATCTGCCCTGTGWTTTCAGTAATACTTTGCTCAGACAAAGCAGCATTGAACACATCTCTAAAGGATAAAGTATTTTGAAAAATTAGGTGTTAGGTACCTTGAGTTTGTTACCCAGTATTGAAAAAAGTCTTTTATTTCAGTACATCTTTTTTGCCAAGATAGATATTCACTAACATCTAATCTCATGGAATAGAGGCAAAGGAGAAGGAGCCAGTCTTTTCAAACACTGTGTTGTACAGATAATCACCCTAAAATCCTGCTAGGAAAGACTAATTGTGCCTTCAAATTAGGTACCAAAAATATACAATAAATAAGTCCCTATATTAAGCAACTTCCAAAAAAGAAAGTACTGGATACTCATTTAATGAGCATCGCATATAGCAGAGTCTGTATTGGAGAAAAAGTTATACACAACCATAATATACATRTACAAGAGATCATTTTTCACATTGCTCTTTCCTGGCTGTATGGGGCATAACTTTTAATTTTAATAAGACTTAACATGCTTTTCAGATCAGAAATACATTTTCAAGTATAGCCCTTAAGATCATATTGTGTCTCTTCAAATTTAATAAAACACATGATATTGCCTTGAAAATAGATTACATATTGTATAGACAAAATATGAACATGCACAATAACAGTATTTAAATTGATTTGGACAAGCTTACATATTGTAAGTTATTTTGTTATCTATTTTAAAAGCATTACTGTATTTCTGCTTCAATTCTCTTTTGATTAGTTGTCCAAGAGAATGTAATGTTCATTAATTATAAATTAGTAATTATATATTGTTGTTATATATTAATGATAGATTATTCCATACTTAATTATGAATTATGTTGTTTTTATAAAAATGCAAATATCTGAATGACTCATGCTTGATTTTGGCCAAGACTGGAAGATGGGACCAAAGGTTCATTATGGTAATTTCTGCGTTACAACAAAATTTATGTTGAGGAAAGATGAAAATCACCTTTCCTGGAAAATGATCTGTTTGTATACTATTTTCTGTCAGACATAGAAAAAAAGTCTCATGAAAAGTGCAGCTTTTTTCAAGCAACAAAATTTCTCAATGACTTCCACAGTTTTTCTATAAGTGTTTTGTTCAGGTACCTCTGTAAAAGAACAAATATGATTACAAAGTGTAAAATTGCACCTAGGAGCATCAGTTTTTGCTAACATTTCATCATCTGATTATGCARTACATACTGCATCTTTAATGCTTGCTTTCTAATCCACTTATAGCTATTTTATGCAGGAAATGAAATGCTGGAACATTAAGAAATGAGGAAAACACATGACATGAGGGGGGCTTAGAAAGCAGTAAAAAATGATTTCTGGCAAAAAATTAATAATCATATTGTTAAAATAGGTCATTTCTTTTCATCTGTCATTACTCTGAGAAAGAGATTAATTCAGTGTTCAGAACATCAGTCAAAGTGTTCACATCCACAGAGGACATGAAAGGAAAATGAATTTATAATTACCTGTATAGTATGTAGGAGCATTACGAATAATGAATCATACAAAATGTGTATGGACTGGGAATGTGCATATACATCCAGATAAATTTCAACTCATAATCTAAGTACCTGTCTGTCTGGATTACTATAGTTGAAAAATGATATAAAACATTCTCTCTGAAAAATTAGCATCATAAGGAGCTAATTGTACTTCAGTGTTACATTCTAGAAACAATTTGACAAAGCCCTCTAACAAATGCTTCAATGACTTGAAGATAGGGCAGATGGCTTCACTCCACTAAGGGTAAATTTAAAATTGTTATTATGCATTTTGCGTGCTAGCCAAATGGAGAGCTGTGATTTGGATTCATTAATAAATTCAGACTGTTTTGAAATTTCCTGAAATAATATCTCTGATTTGTTAATTGGTTTTGCTCTTTGTTTCTTGTCAAATTCTTAGAATAGGAGTAACTGTCCAACCTCAAAGAGTTAYTTGTGAGGAGAAGTTATTTATGTTRTCTACTTTGGGCAGTCTAATTTGGTGCCCTGAATTTCTAGGTGCAGTCTCTGAAGAGAGGTGACTTTCTTCAGGGTTGGGGTTCACAGCATCACATGTGTGCTTCAATCACCCTGCCTGCTTTGAAGGCATCTGCCACCTTTGGTGGCTGTACAGGGAGTTCGCTACTGAAATACAATTCCTTAACTACCTGCTTACATGTAGGTGGAGTGGGATGGATCTAGGTTTGGCCTTTATAAAATTTTCCCTCTTTTCTACACAATTGGAGTTTCAGAATTCTTGTTGCCCTTCTGGGTTTTGGTTTTGGATTTTTTTGTTTTTGTTTTTGTTTTTGTTTTTTTCACGTGTGTTGTCATTTTGCTCTCTCCCTGCCCTCCTAGCATGTAGCATTTCCTTCCCTACAGTTTGGAGGTAAGGTTATAAGACAGACTAAGTAATCAAGTTGATTCTGTAACTAGGTTTTTAATAGCAATAGCTGGCTGTACTAGGATCTTATTCTCTTAAGTTTATTTTCCCACCATTTGTGTTTAGCTGCCCGCACTTCCTACACAGTAGTATCAGTCTTCTGAGTACTCCCGTGACTTTAAGCTAAAAAGACATGAAGAGAAAAGTAAGGGGTGCTTTGAATCTGTCCTGCCTGTCTAGAAATTTTAATCTTAGAATATGACAAGAATCTGTAGTGAAAAACTTACTGTTTACTTTGTCTTCATCAATAATCAAAACACAGCTCCCTCCATTGAGGTTCTTAGATTATACCAGACAAGCATAAAGGTGATTTTTCCGTTTGAAATTGTTAGTGTGTGCTTTTTGAGGAGACCTGGTCTTTGAATTTTGTAGATGCTGTTATTCARTGTGGCTTTTTGGTAGCTGCTGGCTGTGTTTCCCTGCATTCCATGGGAGATTCTTTCTGCTCCCAATGTGTTGGCACTTGTACACCAATGCGTTTCTTCTGCACAAATCACTGGCAGGCAGGAGAAATTCATTCAGACCAAAYGAGATCTTATTCTCTGAATTTATAGTGCTTACTTCAAATGAGAAGGTCAACATTCATTTAATTAATGCCCCCTGCCCCAATCCAAGGTCATATCACTCTAGTGTATTTTAGATCTATCAAATGATGTTTCATRAATTGGTAGGTAAGAGAATGCATATTTAATTGAGCAAGAATGAATGGATTTAGGGTTTAGGGTGGAAAGGCTGATGGATTTGGCAAGGAATTTACTTAGGTAAAGTCAGGTGGGTTGGCAGTAAGCAGAAACATATTTTATTTTTTGGCAGTGAAGCTGTTATGTTCAGGGAATATCATATGTCTTGTTGACTGAGGTGGAAAATTTTGGAGAGATCCTCTTGTAAAACTTCTGGAATTATATCACAGCCTTTGTCAAGATGTAAATAATTCAGTATTGCAAAGTCATCTGGAGAACAGTCAGGAAAAGAAAGCAGGGATTTTTTGACATTGATGCTTCTCTTGTATTCAGGAAAAACTAGTTCCTTGATCCCTTTTATATAAGCACTGTGACTGTGCCAGCCAATGGGATGCTGGTTTTAATCCATAAAACAAAATGTTATGCAAGTTAAAAAGAAGTCTGAGTCATGAATCCCTATAAAACAAAATAAAACAAAAAAC
>QVAJ01000072.1:1387214-1401827 GCA_003546035.1 Mixornis gularis
AGAAAGAGAAAGAGAAAGAGAAAGAGAAAGAGAAAGAGAAAGAGAAAGAGAAAGAGAAAGAGAAAGAGAAAGAGAAAGAGAAAGAGAAAGAGAAAACCAATCATTTAACTTACTGAAATGGTCTTACATTGTCTTCACCTTTCATTTATCTCTTTAATACTGAACAGTGTCACTAAATCATGTCTCTTCAGTCTGTTCTTTATCTGTAAAATATTCAGGGYATGTACTGCATAAACTTTGAGAAGCATTAATTTTTCTATTTTGAAAATAATTTTTCATGTATATTGGGTCTAGGTTTGAGACATGGGACATTTTAAAGCCTTTTCTCCCCAGGCTGCAGTTAATGAGAAAATATAACCAGCTTCTTGATGTAAGCCTCAAAAATGTTGGTTTATACTTAACAAACCCAGTCAGAAATGTTCAGTTAGACTATTTTTCCTATAACAAAAAGTGTTTTATATGCAAACCTGAAACCTTTGGAATCTTTTCATATAATCATGTTTTCCCTTTTTTWAAAAAATTTTCTTTTTTTTWAAAGATAGTGAATATTCATTTTGTAGTCATATATGACACAGCAAATGAAATGAAATATAATTTGTTAGTTCCTGCTGTGTCACAGTCTTATTTCTTCCCATTTGCAATGATTTCAGTCTTGTGATGCACCAAAATGCTGTCTAGTCAACTTTATTTTCTTCAWAGAGAATAAAGTGTTTCGAAACCATTAGACACATAGACTTCAGAAAATTAATTGGGAATTCAGCTTTGTTCAGAGTCTGCTAAGCAGAGAAAATGTTGTGCATGGTGATATTGTTCAAACTCTGCTACGAACAAAAAAGTGTACAGTTTTCCTAAGGAGGTCAAATTTAAATTGCAAGCAAGCAAGCAATTTGTTATGATGTAAAATGCACAAAAATAAGTCTTGTAAATGATAAATGCTGAACTATATTTTCTTTTTAACAGGCCAACATAAATAGGTTGGTTTAAACAAAAGCTGTTTCTGCTGTAGAACCAAATATATTTGTTTTAGTGCAAACTAAATAACTTTTAAGAGCATCTTCTCTCTTAATTGCCTTGGAAGTGCTGAGCAAATGAAAAAAAGAGTAACTAGATGAAATGGTCTAAAATGAAAAACCACGATTTTGAGATTTCATCTTTTATTTTTTTTCCCCTCTCTTTCAGTCCCTAGTCTAAGAAACAGAATTTCTATGGATTACCTGAATTGCACACTCTCAAGTCTATAATGCTGCTTTAAATTTAGGGTTAAGTTTTCCTTGAAAGAAAAAGCCCTAAAGCTATAAACGTGCTGTTAGTTCTGTTKTATCTCTTACAATGAAAGCCTCACCTGAAAATAGCTCTATCTTTTCTATGATTCAGTAAAATAATTAAATATCAATATTTATATATTGCTACAATGTTTAAACAGTTTTTCTATGTGAAAACTGACATATGTAGCTGTAACTTTTCAAAATAAAATATTTGAAAACTATGATTTCATGTCTTATGGTTTTACTGCTATTATTTACAAGCATTGCAGTAACACATGGCTCACCAAGGAGATACTGAACTGGTCTGACAGCTCCTATCCAACACACCTTTACATCCATCTGTTTTCAGATAAATTCTAATTTTCATGTTTGATGTTTAGGAAGCAAATAAAAATGAGCTTGGAAAAACAGAAAAAGTAGTTTATTGTTTTATGAACAGCTTCTACACGAAATGTCATAATACAGGCATCTTTTTCTGTATTAAAGTGTTGACTGGAAAGCTGGGGAAAAAACATAAGGTAGAGTGAAGGAAGAGATAAATATTGTTTTAACTCATGTACTGGAGAAAGTGAAAATATGACTTAARTCAAGGTTGGTCCTGCTAGGATGCATTACTTCATGACATGTTTCTTCTACATTACTTTTTCCTGCCTGGATCTGTTTCTGCAAGACCTTGCACACATGAGTGCTCTCGCTAAACATGACAGGATGGCTGGAAGTCTTGGCAGACCTGGAGCCAATACATGCCAGAAATCCCCGGCACTGCAGTGAAACCAGCTGGGTGTCAGGGGACATCCCTAGTTCAGACCTTAAAGCCTCTGTCCATCTTGCTTTCATACTGTTTTATGTGCTTTTAATTATATTCTGTCACTCTCAAAAGTCATGAACATTGCTTTCCTCTTTACCTGTTTCTGCTTTCTTGATCTGTCTCCTTTCTTTCTTTGGGGGAATAAAAAAAATAGAAAAAACCACCTTGAGTACAGTATCTGATACTATCTATATAGCAAATAARGCAGTAAAGGAAACAGTAATTTCTGTGCATTAATGGGCTACCCTGTGCTGGGAAGTCTGAAGGGCTTAATCTCAAACCATTCCCAGCATGGCTATAATATAATTATTTAGCAGTGCATGCTCAGTGAGCATGGTCACTGTAATACACACCATCAGGGCTTGTTTGGGTGTTGGTAGTAAAGATTAAAGATAATAGCACAGCGTAGTTGTCACAGAACTTAAAATATATTGTAAATTGAAGTCAATATTGACATAATTTCATCCATTATTAAAATGGATGGGAATAGCCCCTACATAGAAAGTGGATGTGTGAGATCCAGTCTCTCATGATTCTCAATAAGAGGTCACAAGGAATCTAATAATAAACAAATGGAAAGAAAAGAAAAAAAAAAAAAATTCCCCAAAACCATGAAGAAAGCAAGTGATTTTTTGGGGGGATAGGATTAATTCAGATGACTTGAGTTGCACCAGATATAAAGTCTTGAATTTTTTGATTTTGCTATCAAAATTAGTATTTGATTAATCTCATGCTCAATGACATCCTACATTATAATGTCAAAGGGAGAAAGTAATTATGTGTAATAATACAAGACAACATCTGGGGGGAAGAGATACTTAATTTTCCAAATAGTCCAGTGCAATGAAATGACAATAAAAGCATTTTGAATAAGTGTTTCTTTTTCATTTAATATTTTCGATTTTTTAAATAATTTARAAGAGCTAGTCTGGTGTCGTGTTAAGTGCTAAGTTTGTTTCTTTCTTCTGTGTCAATCAGAACATCTGTTTAAAATCTTTCTGTACTGTGTAGGTGAWAGTGATTTTGCAGTACCAACAATGCAGGATGAAATGAACTTGCCCATTCATATTGCCAGACTGCAATTTTCTTTTATTCTTTCCTTTTTCATGCGTCATGCTGCTGCAACATTAGTAATTTTACAGCAATTTGCTGAGAATGTGTCTAACATCCCATTTACCTGGTTATGAACCACACAATCCCTGGTTGTGCTGGCATCAAGCTTTTATCTAATGAAACATTTAAGAACTTGGAAAAGCAAGTAACACCAWAGAGTTTTTGTTTAAGCAATTCTGCCATTTGAAAACACCCTCTTGCTGTATGAAAAATCTTTCCTTGCTAACTTTCAGAGACATCCCACTTTTTCACATCCCTCGTATGAGGAGTGGACYTTGTGGGTCTTTTTTTCCTCCAACATGTTCTACAAATGTTTTCAGAATGGGTTTCTTAATGGGGTCACTTTTGGGGGATATTGGCAGAAAAACATATGTACTAATATAAAACTATTAGAAGCAGAGAGTGAAATAAATTCAAATTCTTTTTTAGRGACAATTAATTATTCAATTTTTACATTGCATAGAACTTTCTTCTGCCATGCTTGCTGAGAAGCATTTTATGTTGTGGTTTTGTATGGTTATGCATACACCACCCTAGCATTTGCACACCCTTCTGGACAAAGTATTGGTAGACTTTTTGGAGTCAAAGTATCTCCCATTTTCAGGTGAGAGCCATGGCTGCATGAGTTGTGGGGTTTTTTGGTGCAGTTTCTTTTATTTTTAAAAAATGCTGACATTCATTGCACGAATGTCTTTGCATTATTCCTCAAGCAGTTTGCCTTCCTGTACGTGATCAGTAACCCAAAACACACATCTTTTCCAGGAAAGAAGGTAATGGTCTTATCTTACATAAACTAATGCAAAAGTGAAATCTCAATCACATTAAGAAATTTATTATTTTGATATTGTTCAGTGCTAGAAATGAAAATCTATGCAAAGGTTAAAATTACTATTATATTTTTACCTCAATTCCACTCCCTAAGACTGTAGATCATGATATTTATGCTAGAGCTATTTCTTTTGTCTAATATGAACACTGGTGACTAGAAATTGTGAATCTAAGGCAACAGCAGCAGCAGCCCAGGGAAAAAAAACCTGCAAAAACAACAAAACAAAACCAGAACCCACAAACAAACAAACAAAAACAAAACAAAACAAAACCCAAACACAAACCGAAAACAAAACCCCAAACCCCTGCTGTATGAATAATTCATGTGTTCACTGTGTTCGCTATTCATTGTATGCAAAATCTGACTTTTAATAATGATGGAATAGTATAGTAATGTACTTGRTTGAATCAGTTTAAGGTATGAGAACAGTGACAATTCTTCTCACTTCACTGACTTCCATCCATAATGTGATCATAAACTCACTACCATTATGTAGACTGTCAATTTTTATGGAGGACAGAGGAAGTATTTTGTATAAAATTGGTGGTTGAACTTCTCATAAGTCTTAACCTTTCTTCACAAAAGGTTGAAACACCTGTCTTCCAGTGCCACCTTTTTTTTTTTTTTTTCAGTAGGAATCCCTTTCTGAATATTTTTCTTTCCTGATTGCTGCCATCATTTCAGCAATTCATTTCCATTCTTTATCTCTYGCATCTCTTTCCTTGAACAGAAAATCAGGCTTTTCAGAATTTCTTGTGACTAGATAGGATCTGTTAGTACATTTTATTTCCCTTTCCACAGCCTTCTCCAGAAAATTATTCTCTGTGCACCTTAATCTTTGCATCTGTTATGGTGAGAAAAAGAGTTAGTAACTTACAAGCCAATGGGGAAAATAAAATCTAGGTGTATTAGCAAAACACGAGTGTTATCCTTTATTTCCTACATCACCATTCATGAAATTGTAGAATAAATTAAGGGCACCACACTAGTGGCAGTTTTATAGATTGTGTAATATTTTGCTTAGYCCATAGTGAATTTTGATGTTACTGAAACCTTTTACTATTCAACTGGGCATGCATGCAGGGAGTGCAGAAGTCAAGAATTGTGTTTTCTTCCTACTTCACAAAGTCTCTTTGTAATAATTTGGCATTTTGCATGAACAATTTTGCAGMATGCAGAATTTCTTTCATTTTCTTTACACATTGGCCAAACACTTTAAAACAGTGTATAAATATAAATGGGGAAAAAATAACACTTTGATACGAGTATGGTAATCTTTGYTCCATGTATATATGCACTGCATAAACAGCTTTTAAATATGCTATTATAATATGCAAGAGTCTATTTCTGTCCATGATATTCCTGTGAGAATATCACAGATATTCCTGTGAGARGGAAAGACGATCGTCTGCAAGGTGCAGTTGAGTGGGAGAAACAGTCTTGCAAATTACTGTGGGTAATGGGGAGGTGAGAACCATGTTCTTGTTGGTTAAGAATAACCTCCAAMAAGCACTCTTCAGTGTTTTGTCAGGAGTTGAAGCAATTGTCTCAGCTTTTCAGGGGTCTGGCAGGGCCAGCAGTAGAATTATGGATGTCTATGCCTATAGTCAGCTCCTCAGTTTGTTGCCCATGTTGTAACGTATTGGTCAAACCTGAGTCAGCATTCAYTAGCATTGTATGAAATTACAGTGTTAGTATCCAAACTGGACTGGTCTTTTGCACCATGTGACTACTTTTCTGACTGGCAACTTTTGCYGAAATTTCACTTGAATCCCAGTTGAAATTATCTTTCAATGCATGGCTGTCTTGTTGAACTGCTGCATTCCTAGTGAGGTGACTGCACAACTGCCCATTATACAGCCCTTTTTACTCTGTGTTTTTAATATGGAAGGCTGGTTCTCCAAGCTTAGCTGCTATGACCACAACTCAAAAAGAATATGAGGGGTTTCTCCAAATTCTCACTTTGGGCCACAGTACTTTTTATGGAGGACCACTTAGTCCAGATTCATTYGTGATGTTCCAGGGCAGGGAGGCCACCTAGTATGGAGTCCATGTAATTTCCTGTTTCATCATTCTTTCAGCAGTTTAGGCATTAAATGAATAAATAAATGATCAATCAATTGTTCCTTGCAGCTAGTGTCTATATAACTGTAAAACACTGAATATATCTTATATGCAATAGAGTACATTACTAAAGAATGTTCTGTTTGGGAGGACACTGTGTCAGAATTTAGTCAGTTTATTCAGGGAGCAGATAATGGCAATGCAGACCAGCAACAAATTTGTGTTAGAGCTAATACTGGTTTTAACCCTAAAAACATACTGGTTACACACCACAGTTTGAGATTATTGGAAGAGTGGCATTTACAGTATACAATGTAAGAATAGCCATACTGCAATATTGCTCAGTCTTTGCTGGTTTTACGTCAGTTCTGACTCATGAACCCATTCCAATGCTGCAGTCTTTCCATATTGCATCTTATTATATCAAGTGCCAAGAGCAATAACATAAAACCTTTGTTTTTCCTACATGCTCCATTTAATCTCTAAAAGCAGGACTCAGTTCAGTGGAGTGTGTACRTACACCAGCATTACACCAGTCCCATTCTGGAACCACAGCAGCCTTCACTCATAAATTACTAGTCCACAGCAATGCACAAGTGAAGCATATAGGTGAAAACTGTGAGGAGTTTAGTATCTAGTAAATCTAAGATTCACTTTCTGTAGCATTTGCAGTAAACCTCTTCTAGATGGTTGTATTTTAAAGYTACATTCTGTAAAGAGATTTAGCCTTGTCTTGGCACCAGCTGAAAGAATAGGATGTAATGTGTGCAGAACTTTACATTGCATTTCAGTAAGCTGATTCATTTTTTATTAGTTCTGGGTGAATGTATGTGGGGGAGGAAGTAAAAGGGAGGGTGAACTTAGTTCTAAGAATATAAATTTAAAAAAAGTCAAACTGTAAACATGGTATTTGAGTATAAATATAGAGTGTCATATTTTCAATGACACTCTTATAGCAATTAGCACTTTTTGAAAGTGTATTATTTGCCTCCAGAAGGGGAAAATATGGCTTCACTGGAGCTGCATGTAAACAGCTTCAAGTGCAAGTTGACATGATTTTTCCAAATAAAAAAATCTAGAACAGACTGAGACACAACAGTGCTTGACATAGAAAAGCTACTGTTGATGCATACATAATACACTTCTAGAAAGCTAAGAAAACCAGTGAAAGCAATCTGAGACAGGACTATCAGCTGCCTAACTTTAGAAAATTACAGTACATTGGGCTAGACTCTCCTGATAGTGATTATTTCAGAGGAGAGGACACTTACAAGGGGTAAAGGATCACTTCCCAGTGACTATGACTAATATGACTACTTTGGCGATAACTGAAGTAAAATGTACATCACTCCAAATGATCATCATACCTCATTGCTAACATCTTCTGCTAAACTAACTATAAATAGAAGYTCACTTTTTCAACACTTTGTATACCAAACTTAGAAAACTAATCTCTTTCAAAAACTTTTCTTCCCACGTCTCAAATTTGCATTACCGGTGGAAGTTTATTGTAACGATCTCCATGCAGGAGCAGGAAGCAGGAAGGGGCTTGTAAAATGGGATAAAGGAAAACTGTAACTCACAACTGAGTAGAATTAAAGGCAATAGTTATGCTYTGTGGTTGGACCTGTGGCTGGACAAACATATGACTGTCAGGAAGGAGAGCCTAATGAATTTGTTAAATTATTTATTTTAAAACTAAGCCCCATGTCCCATTTGTAGTTTTTAATTATTGTACTTATTTGCTTTGACTTTTACAATGGTAAGCAGTAGTTGCCATGACATATAAGATTCTGTGTGGTTTTCATTTGTAGTCYCTCAAAGCAGTAGCCTGTCTTTAGTGGGCATTTGCATGTTTTTCAAGTTTCTTTTGAGTGAGCTCAATAAGTCATCTACCAGCTTTCTTTGACAAAGAAAATCCATTTTTAGTCTCAGCATCTCCAGTTTTACCCATTGTTGGTTGACATATCAGTCATGAGGAAGGCTGGAAAAAATGGAAACTAAAAATACTGGAGGAATATGAAAAAGSTTCATTTTTTTCAAATGTCGTCAAGTCTGAGATAAAAATTAAAACCAGGCACAGTACAGTTGTTGCCTGTCATTTAAGTTTTTCAGCCTTATAGAGACAGTTTCTAGTTTCCCATTTGCATGTTCTCRCTGTAATTCAAGCATTATTCAACACTTAACATCCCGTAATAAAATGTGATCCTAGAAACCTCATAAAGAAATACTCTGCCCTTTCCTAAATCCTGTGTTAAAAGTTGATATTTCTTTAGTTCATCAGAATGCTTTAAAGGAGAGAAGCTGTATGACTTGCCTTTCTACAAAAAAAACTAACAAAAAACCCAAACCAAAACTCTTAGAGATTTGTATAAGTTTGCCTTCTAAGATAAATTTCCAGGGTGTGTTTTCTGTGAATCCATTAGCTGCTTTGTAGCTTTATAAGTTAAAAAATKAGATGATACTGATGAAGATCTTGCAAAGAATAAAACAATTGAGGCTTAAAAGCAAAAAAATAGGTCAGGTTTTGTGGTGAGCAGCAATTGATCACTAAGACTATACAAGAAACAATGATGAGAGGAGGGAAAAATTTACTCAATAATCCTACTGAAAGTATAAGAGAAAGAGATAAAATTTCCTTAAAGGAAGAAAAAATTATTTCCCCAAGAAAGTAGACAATGTTAGAGGCCTGTTTCTCTCAAAAAACTTKTGTTTATGCTTTTCTAAGTTATGAAACTTTTCCACTTGAGGACTACACATTCTTGTTTATCATTGCTACTCAAATGGCAGGGGAGTATATATTTTTTTTATTGACTCGGTATTAAAAAATATAAAAKTAAAAATTTGAAGACAGCTAAAAAGAATAAAATTTTAGCATSTCATTCAGTAAAAAAAATATGCAAGCTTACAGTAACTTCAATATTTTATATCGCATACTGTGCATCTAGTTGCATATATTTTTTTAATCTCTAACAAAAAACCCTGTAAAAACCCTGCCTATCCAAGCACAACAGTTCAGTTCCTAGATTGATGTTGACCACAAGGGTGAAAAATTCAGTGTTTATTGTCAAACCAGACACTGTGGTGTGAGAAAGATAGCAGGGGAGTTGCAGAAAAGAAGTTGAAAAGAGAGCAAAACCAGAAATCTSTTAAAAATAGTTGAGACGAAGTGTCTCTGTTCTTGAAGATGATGTACTGTACTTTCTGTTATACAATACAAAGGAAAGTGATTATAGCAAATTGTCTGTAAAAACACAGACCAGTAACATTTTGTTCTTGTTTTCTTGGGGGAAAAAKTGTATTGTGGGCTCTGGGGACTTGAAAGGAAGTACATTGTGGGGGGTCTGCAGGAAGATGTGGTTTAGAGATGAACTTCCAAGTTGCTAAAGAAAGTATAAAAGGAGCAAACCTAAAAATAGAAAAGTGAAAAATGAGAAGATGCACAATGGGAGAACCAAAGATGATGTGCAACCAGTTAAGCTTCTTTCAGCATAAAAGAACAAGAAACAGTGTCAGATTGGGATGATTATTCAAATACACGTCTCTTCTTACATTTTCATTCTTCACATTACTAAGCATGTTTCTTCTTCTCTTTTTGTAAAAATGTTTAGGAATAAAGTGTATGTTCCATTTTTAGGGTCTCTTTATCTGGCAACACACAAGAAGCATGAAATGTCGATAGATTCCTTTGTTATACTGAAGTTGCTGAAAGAAATAAATTTTGAAAGTAACTGATGAGATGGAATATTAGTTATCATATCACCTTTAACTGACAGGAAAAAATATGAAATAGATATTGGCTGTCATTTTAGGGCAGAGAGGAACCTTAATTTAAAAATTATATTAGAACTTTAGAGAAGAATCATGCTGCTAAAGCTACCAAGTTTAGAACATAGAACGCACAGTCCTCTAAAACTCTGGCCGATCTGCATAAAGATACATACATCAAGTCCTTCACAAACTGCCAAAAACAAACAAACAAACAAACAAAAAATACCCAAAACTGTGAAACCTTGAAAACATTAACCAATTTTTTATTATCTTTTGACTTAACCTCCTTGGTTTTGCAGAAAAGGATATAGAGGTCCTGTGAGACACCAAATTGTTCATGTGCCAGCAAAATACCATTGCTGTAAAGAAGGCTAATGGTGTCTCAGGCTGCTTTACACAAAGTATTGCCAACAAGTCAAGGGAGGTGATCTTTCCCCTCTGGTCAGCCACGGTGAGACCACACCTGCAGTGTTGTGTCCAGTTCTGGGTGCCCAGTACAAGTGACAGACATAATGGAGAGAATCCAGCCAAGACTCACTGAGGTGATTGAGGTATGGAGCATCTCTTTAATGAGGAAAGGCTGAGAGAGCTGGCACTGTTCAGTCGGGGAAGAGAAAGCTCAAGAGGATATTATTATTTTATGTAAATACTTGAAAGGAGGTTGCAAAGAGGACAGACCCAGGCTCTTTCCCAGTGGCAGGACCAGAGCCAGTGGAATAAACTGAAACACACGAGGTTCCCTCTGAACATCAGAAAGTGTTTTTTCCCTGTAGATGTGACTGAGCACTGGCACAGACAGCCCAGCAAGGTTGTGGAATCTCTACCCTTGGAGATATTCAAAAGCCAGCAGAATGTGATTCTGGGCAGCTCTACTCTGGGTGGCTGAGCTGGAGCAGGAGGGTGGGACCACATAAATTCCAGAGCTCCCTTTCAACCTCAGTCACTTTGCAATTCTATGATTCTTCAGTTAGTTGATAAGATAAAGGTTTTTCTTAGTATTTTGATTCAACTGCAAGTATCTTTTCAAGGTCCTTGTTAAACTTTTTTTTTTCCTCGTTCTGTTCAAGGAATTGCCTTCTCCCTTCTTTGAGTCTCAGAAWAATACCTCCTTCATTTTAATTGTCGCAACTCCATTTGTATGCTCCCTGGTACTCAGTACTYTATGGGCAGTTTTACAATAAACTGCTACATTTACAAATTCAAAATCCATTTCTAATTTAAAAAAAACAACAAACTGCAATAGCAACACAGCAAAACTTCTTGAATTATAAATATGCAAAATGTTTCATAACCACCAACATATTTCAAATCAATAATTTGTAGCTCAAATCGAGTTTATGCCCTGTAGCACAATTAATCAATTATAAGTTTGCTTCATCATAACAGAAAAGTAAATACAGTGAAACTCTGCACAAATTCAAAGTTACAGAAACACACGTATATTAAATATACATGGCTGAAATACTATGCGTGTTGTGCCAAAGTTGCAAGAACTTTTTTTTCAATTAATTTTTTTGCCAGTTCTGCTGAAATATAGAATTTACCTCTTTATCTGCAGAAAAAAATCAGGCTAAAGCCCATGTCTCTCTTTCTTGAAAAGGTAAGAGCTGACTTTTCCAACTGTGAAATTAGGTTTATCATTCAAATTAATTACGCAAAACATATACCTAAAGTTCTATTCAATTTGAGCCGACAAARAGGAAACAGAAGTAAAATTATTGCAATATAGAAACAGCAGAGAGATATATATTRAAAAGGTATGAATGCCTTTTTCAAACATCTGTCTATTTTAAAAGGAAATTTATCCAGTAAGGCACATAGGTTTCTTGTCTTAATAGCTGAAGTTATTTAACAAGGGGAAACCATCAACAATACGATTACTTTCTTACATAATAATAGTTAGATAATAAAAAATCATTTCAAGGTTGATGAAATTACATTTATCATAATGAAATCACATTATTTATACCAATTTATATTTCAAATATACAGTACTTCTTTTCTTCTTTGAATGCAATCTGCTGTCAACCTTATACAGTAAGGCTATATCTGCAGTTTCTTTTGGTTGGCTAGTATAAAAAAGAATTTTTAATATAAATTTAAAGGGCTGATATTTTAATAAATCATATTGAATTTGGAAGAAATATCCATATTCCTGTTGTTTCAAACTTATGGATCTGTAAGGGTTTTCACATCTTTCCTTGGCCTTTATGGTTTGTGCTTAATTCAGACATTAAAAACCCCCAAACAAGCCAGAAAATTATTYAATTTTTTTTTTTATAATGTTAGACTCATGTAATGGAGGTCTAGTAATAAACTGCATGAGCTTACATCATATAACCATACGAATGCTGGAGTCCTCTAGTTTCACTGGCCTCTCAAAACAGGGCATTTCCAAACACTGTGCCACCTCCTTGTGTTTTTTCTCCATCTGAGCCTTGCAAAGATTAAAATTTCACAATGTCTCTTCCAGCTACACACTACTGTACTTSTGAAAAAGTTCTTCCAAAAATGTGGTTTGACTATTGTGCTTTCTAATATTGCTTGCTCTCATTTATATCTCTGCTGCTCAAGTAGGCTGTTATGGATGTCTCCTGAACTTTTTATCAGAAAAAATGAGCTCTTGATTTCTTCTCTTAGGTCTTCTTACTATCTTTCTAACCTTTCCCTGAGCTCGGATCTTTGGGCAGCTTTCTCGAGCTTTGATGGCCCATAACACCACATAGTATGTATTGCTCAACTAAGTTGCAATCTCGACTTAGCCCTTAGGCTGACTTAGAGGAGAATATTTTATTTGGAGGCAGACAATGCAGTTTTAACGAAATGAGTAAGAGAAGTGAGAGTCCAAGGTGAAATGAACATTTTCCAATTGCTTTGTACAGTAATATTTAAAAGAAGCCAGATACTTTTTCATGTGAATGATTCAGATAGACAAATTCAAAACTTATGGGGCCTGTGATGTGCTGTCCCTAAGTACTGATAAGTGACTCAATTTGGAAGAGCATTTTCATACATATTTTAACTAAAGTATCTCTGAATTTTCATACAAGATAATTAAACATTGCATGTCAGAATCTTAAAAGAAGAGTGTTATTATTAGCCTTTCTAGAATTATTTCAAAGCATATTTCATCTTAAGCACCTACTTTTATAGTCTAGGTAAACATTAGCTTTCTTTTCATCCTTATTTTTAGCTAGGGTATTGCTTGTGTGACCATGAGAGTGAGCACTTGCTTTGATTTCTCATGAGGYTGAATTCAAGCCACGTTACTAGAATTCATTGCTCAAAGTTCACCCATAGACGGCTGAGATAATRTGTCTTTATCATAAATGTATGCCATCAAAATTATATTAAAAACTAAGATGGAGGGGAAAAGAAATCAGAACACACTGTTGTGATTATTTCAAGATCCATGCATGAAATCCCTGCTGCTCTATGAATATTCTTACTTTAACATTTCTCTACTGAGCTGAAAGTAAGAAACCAAYGCATGCTAAATAGGTAGAAGAAATAGTTTTTTTACTGAACTTAACTGGTTAATTTAGAACACAACACAGTGGTGTAAGGACTTTGCATAGAGAACATGTTCCCATTCCTACTTGGTTCAGCTACATTTTACTGATGCAAGTGATACCATGCATTGCTGATTAGGTTCTATATTTGATATCATGCCCACTTTTATTCACGTTACCAAGCCAGAATGTGTGTGCTGAGTCTTAAGCAGTGAGTCATGGCTGCCTTGAACTTAGCTGCCTTGTAAGTCCTGAGATTGCCTTAAAGGCTACAGTAGGTAGTCTAATTTGGGTTACACACAAGCTCTCTTGGTGTGAAGTACTCGGGTAGGGCCCTTCAGTGATAGTAAGTTTGAWTGGCATAAATAACTTGGCTAGTGCAGAAGGACTTGGGGAGTATATTATCATGCTTAGGAAATTTTGCTATCTAAAGAAGTGTTGAGGGAAACTTGTAATAGATTTTTTTTAYCAAAACAAGTAGTACATAATTTTGCCCCAAGAAGACTTGAGGGTCATTTAAACAAGAAAACATTGTTACCTCTTAAAAAGGAGCCTAGGCAGGCCTGAGGCAAAAGAAAAAATTATATTTTCAGGAAAATTCATCCAACAGTATGATTTCACTGTTGGTACTAGCGGTATCACCTCTTTTTAATGGGTGATGTTMCTTTGCTATCTCAAAAACACTTCTGGAGAGATATTCAGTTCTTAGGCCAAAACTTTTCATTCACTCACCCTTAAAGACGCAGAGGGAGAGAGAAACATAATATTTTATGCAAGAAAGCATCAAGAAGAAATCATTTCAGTGACCATMTGCTATATGTATTACAAATGGTAAATATGAATAAAATATATAAATTGAGAGTATATGATAAAAATCTATCTCAAGTGGTAGACTGTAAGTAAATCCTTTCAGTTTTATTTCTTGTGGACGAATATGTTAAAGAGCCTTGCTGTCATTTCATCTCAGCSAGCATCCAAGCCTCAAGTAGCTRYTCCCTTACTCCTCCTCCAGYAGGATCAGGGAGAGAATYGAAAGAGTAAATGCTAGAAAACTCAAGGGTTGAGATAAAAACTGTTTAACAGGGAAAGCAAAAGCCACCCACACAAACAAAGCAAGCAAGGATTTAATTCACTGTTTCCCAAGGGCAGGCAGGTGTTCAGCCATTTCCAGGAGAGAAGGGCCCCATCAGGTGCAACAGGGATTGGGAAGACAAAAAAACCACCACTACAAGCATTTTCCCCTTCCTCCTT
>QVAJ01000072.1:1401897-1441428 GCA_003546035.1 Mixornis gularis
AAAAGGCCTTGGGTCTGTGTAAAAGCTGCTCAGAAATAACACAAACATCTCTTTATTGTCAACTCTCTGCTCATTACAACACCAAACCATAGTCCTGTACTAGCCACTGTGAAGAAAATTAGCTACCCCAGTTGAAAACAGCAGGAGCCTTTACCACAAATTCCTTGTGCTGCTTGAAAGTTCTTTAAGGGTTCGTTATTAGTCATCAGCTTCATCTTTAAATCCATTTTCAGCATCTACCTTGGAGATGCTCTTTGCCCTTCTSTGTTCTCTGAAGTAGCCAGGCAGAGCGCACGATCCTGCTACTTACTGGTGAAGACTTCTCCTGGCTTCAGAAGTAAGTTTTGTCTGTATCCAGCAAGCAGCATATTTAATATRAATTTGTAAATATTAAATAGAAAAAAGATTAAAAAGTGATGAAATAGGATTTTATTATCTAAAAAAAGTGTTATTTGTTTTAATTTACAGGACTCTCGTGTGCTGATTCTGTATCCACCAACAGTCATTCTCCTGTAAGMCACAGTCATGTGCTGTCACTAGAGAATCCCTGGACATAAGGCTGCTTGAGCAGTTCGAAAGAAAAAAACATGAGGCAACAACTGTTCTTTGTAAAGCTCAGTAAAACAGAGAAAGCCTTGAAGCAGAAACTTCTATTTCTCAAGTTTTTTCCCTTCATCAGCATCCACCCAGTTTATCTCAAGCAGACGTGTGTATTGCTTCCAATTTTCTGAGAAAAACAGGTATTATACGTAGATGCTTAGAGGATGTACACCAAGGAGGACATGGCCTGCCTGCAGTAATGGACTTGAAGTGATGAAAAAAGGACATCAAAATTCAACTTGCAGAGAAGAAGAAAAGCCAGTTCCAAGCCCTGGGGCAACCATGTGACTTTCTTCCAATTTATTCTCACATCTTCTAATCGAAATTTATCTCTTGAAGGAATTACTGAAAGAATATCTGTGACACTGAAGCTTTCAGAGGAATATCTCAGGTCAGTGAAGAAACAGACAAACACAATGAGTTATCATTCAAGTTAACATCATGTTTTTACCTATGAATTTTGGGGGTCAGGGGTTTTAGTGTGTTTGGAAATAATTGAAAACTTTTTTTTTTTTTTAATCGGAGCATATTGCATATTCCAAGGGGAATTTATTTTTTGGCCAGTCCTAGGAAAATTACTTCAAGTACGTCTCATAGTTGATGCCTTTAAAAAAAAAGGAAATAGTGTGAAACTCATGATCATGATGMTGTAAATTTGCACATTTTATTCTGATACCCCTTTTGTAATGTTATTTCAAAAAGCAAAAATAAAAGTTTTTTTTTAATTATGACTTCTGTGAGTTGATTTTTTTTACTAGCCCCAGCATAAGTAGAAAAAAACCCTAAACTCCCTTTCTTTCAGTAACTCAAATTTTGTCTTAGCTGCTCTTTTCTCATGTTCCTCGTTCAACCTCTCCTAAGATATCCCAACAGCAAAATATCCGTATTTAKAGCACAATGAATATCAAATAGCAGAAAAAAATTAGTGATCACAGGGTAAACCCCAATGAATCCATTGGGAAGTCATATGTATYATAGAGGTAATTGATTGTGTAAGAAATATATGTGTGTTTACATATATATGTGTGCAGAAAGAGGGAGAGAAATTTTGCATATTGATCTGTTGGAAGGAAGAGGTAGGAAAGAAGGAGGATTCAGAAGAATCTCTCAGTATCATAGGTMAACCCTCATGTTCAAACCTATTTTGCTGGCCTTCTCATGTAAATGTCATGTAAAGTATCAGTGGCAAGAAAAACTSCTTGCAGTGCACTAGTATCCATAAATGCAAGATGAGTAATTGAATGCTGTCTCTAAAAGAAAAAAAAAATATTGTTGTGAAGTTCTGCTTTTTCTACAAAGCCCCTTTGTTATGTCAGCTTTGGCTGAAATTTGTGAAAGTTAAAACTCAATAGGGTACTGATTGATTCTGAGGGAATATAAATCCAGGAAAACACTGTCTTTGCAAACAAACCATTATGCTGAAAAAAAAAGTAAGACATGGAAATTCTTATGGGTTTTTTTCTATTTGGGAAATAGATAACACTTAAAGAATTTRTGCTGAATGCTCAGGATAAAAACAAAACGAATCTTTCAGGTGTAAAAATGCTAGGAGAATATTTAAAGTGCTTAAAAGGTGGTGAATTTCCTCTTAAAGGAGCTTAGAGATAAATGCTARCTTGCTTAGAGTCACACTTAAAATTACTTCAACTGGGAAGACTGTGAATGTACTTCAAAATTCATGGATCGATAAAGGAATTCCCACCCTGACAAGTTGCAGTTCTGCAGGGAGACAGAGCATCACTTCCGTGTTGCTGAGGCTCAAAGCTTGAAGGACCGGGCAGTGTAAAACAGTAGCTTTTTTTTTTTTTTTTTTTTCTTTTTTTTTTTCTTTTTTTTTTTTTTTTTTTTTTTTTTTTTTGCTGATAAGAAATGCAAAAAGTCAATAGACAGGATAGCATAGCATATCACACTGGGACTGTAGAGGAAATAAAGCAGAGATGACAAAAGGGGGGAGTGTGTAACAAAACAACCAGAGCAGAAATGTGAGTTCTGAGACTTCTTGAACAACTAATCAATAACAACAGATGGACTCAGAKTTGTCAGAAACATGAAATGTCAGTGAACTCTAGGGTTGGTGTTCTTTCAYATCTGATGCTGACCCATATATTTTATCTCTATTTACTCAATCAATATTTAGAATTAAATGAAAACCACTGAACCTTCGGACTTAGCTTGTGTTTGATTCATAGCAAAAAAGTTTGGGTGGCATTTTAAACCTAGTTGTTTTTTTTCTGTCTCTTCCATGTGTAGGGCCTGATTACAGTCTCAAAAAGCTAGAAAATTTGATGTAAATTAATTTTAAAGCAGAATAAGCCTGCTAGTGTCCTAGAAAAGTGTGTCCACATTTATTTTGTGGGTCTTGTCTACTCAGCTTAAAGCCAGCAGTTCCTTTSCTTTGACTGTGTGGTCTAGCAAATATTTTTTATTCTTCCTGATCCATTTGGGAATTACAGCTGACTGARTGTGCACTCAGCCAAAGAGAAGGAGAGCCTTCATTCATAATAAAACTTTGCTTCATGTTCTTTTTGTACTCCTTAACTGATTACTGCATTATTTAGTGGAATGAAAGCACTGATATAACATATGTGCAAAGTGATCTTATTTCCTCAGTTTTGAGGAAAAGGTTGGAGGGTTTTTTTGGGGTTTTTTTTGGTTTTGTACTTTTGGGGGAGGGGACCAGGGGTTGGTTTGGTTTTGTTTGTTTTGTTTAGTGGCAGAAATCTTATTTTTAGCTGCAAGTTCAAATTAAGTGTACATTGACTTGTGTAAGGCAATTGACATGGTCCAGCACAACATCCTTGTCACTGAACAGGGGAGATATAGATGAATGGACTATTGGATGGATAAGGTATTGTCTGGATGGCCAAAATACTTTTTTGCTTTTTCCAATGGAGAAATTGAAGAAGTCCAATTTTAGCAATCGCACAATTTAAATATAACTAAGAAGATTTAAATATAAATAAGAAGAAAATGGGACAATAATTAAAAGTATTGATTTAAATGCTTAGATAAAATCTACTAGAGAGRACTAATTTGGTCACAACTTACCTTCAGAAAATCACTTTATGCATATAATACATGAATGGAAAATCAATTTACTAATTGTACAACTTCAATTAAGGTTCCTGTAAACTTTTTTTCAGGTATATATCAGCTGTCTAAATAGTAGTTGAAGATGGGATTTTTTTTTAACAGCTCTTCAATATTTTCTTGCTGGCTCCTGAGGGGAAGAGTTAGACAAAGGCATAATTTAGGAATTGGGAAAAAGACTGTTGTAGGCCTTGAGCCAGCAAGTGTATATGTTTGCATTTAATTCTCTGCATGTGGGGAGCTCTGTTACACTGCAAATCCTGTTTAAGTGTAGAAAGCTAATCACAGTCCTGTATGTGTSAAGGAATTAGACCTTGTTTTCCAACTGAGGTTAAATTCTACATTTGTCTCTGCTAACTCAGGTTCTATTAGCTTTGAAATATTTTAGATTAAGCTTTGCCTCAGGCATGTGGTAAGCAAGGTGATTTACCTTCCTTTATTTGTCATTGAAAGAGTGAAGGGAAATAATGTATGATCTAGAAGTTATCTTGCTACTTAATAGCTTGGCAAGGTTATGCAATATGTAAATTAACCAAAAGTAGACAAGTTTTTCCAAGTGGCTGCAACATATATATATATATATATATGTGTGTGTGTGTATATATATATATATATATATTCTTATTTATTTTCCATTCAGGAATTCAATCTTCTAAAAGGTCTTTATTCCAAGGTCTACAATGATGACCTTCAAGTAAAATTATTTCCCTAGGTCAGCTGCAGCATCTCTGTTCAGAGCACCAGTCTTGGTGCTTCTCAGAACTCCTTTGGTCTTGAGAAACCTCTTGAGTACCTTYTTTTCTGACTCTTTCATCCAGGATTTGGCTTATGAAACAGAAATGAAATAACCTGCATCCAGTGATCATTCCTCAGTCTCTGAACGATTTTCCTTAGAGATAAATTCTGCCTATTMGAAAACAAACTTCTGTCTCCTAGCACCTGATAAAAAGAGATTTGATTTTTCATTTCTTCTGTGCAGTCTGAGTTTAATGTGTTAACAAGACAGGGTGCCAGATGGTTTTGGTTTTGGTTCTTGCTTTTTTGTTTGTTTTGGTTTTTTGTGGTTTTTTGTGTGTGTTTTTGTTTGTTTGTTTTGTTTTGTTGTTTTGTTCTTTTTTGTTTGGTTTGGTTTTTATTTGTTTGTCTGTTTGGTTTGTTATGTTGTTTTCTTTTCTTTTTATTTGGTTTGGTTTTTGTTTGGTTGTTTGTTTGTTTTTTTTATTCAGGTAACGTAGACTTTTTTACGTGAAGTTCATTATCATGTAGTTTTACCTTAAGACGTTGAGAAGATTTCAGAATCCTCCAATATTTTCCAAGTAAGAGAGTTAGGGCACCTCCACCCTGTAGATATCAAGTGTAAAAAATCTTCTTGTAAAAATACAGGTTTGATGGGAGCTGTTGGGTTGTTTCCATGACTTTCCCACACAACAGTCTCTGCTCTTATTTCCTTCTGACATCTCAGACAAARCATACTTAAAGTGGCAGCAAAATGATTCTCTAGTAACTTAAAAATAGGCTCTATTCGTATTGGAGAATCTTCCTTAGACTTATTCTATCATGAAATGCTTTATTTCCTTTTGTTGAAAGAGCTGTGCCTCAGGCTTGTTTAAGGGAAGTGCTCTCATGAAGGCAAGACATATTGCACAGGGCATGCAGAAGCCTCTAGAAACAGTTACACGAGCAAATATTTTCAGGGAGAGAGTGCCATACCTCTGTGCTACTCTTTAGCAATTTGTGGGGAAATGTTTCAGTAAGTAAAGACATTTTAGCAGTGGTCCTCGAGGTTCCACAACCTGGAACTAATGAAAGGCTCCATTAAATTCTTGAGTGTCTAAACGAAGTGAAGTGTGATTAAAAACCTATGGAAAATAACAAATTGACAAAGGTGTGAATACTAGGGTTTTTTTCAGCAATGGGATGGCAGAGCGTTGGGTGGATGGATRACAAAGAAGAGACCTTTTTTGGCACGGTGTGTGTTTGATACAAAGAGGGCAAAAGGTCTTCAGGAGGAACAGTGCAATTTCTGACCGTTGTAAACAATGTGTGGTGAARCTGAACTGGGAGGTGAATAGGCTGCCTTCCAGCCATCCTCCAGGTCCTAGCAATTATTTGGTTTCTAATCCCAGCTTTCCTATAAAATTTTCCACTCTCTTATCCATATAAGTATCAAATGAATTACTCACATTACATGAAATTAGCCTCAGCATGGAATCAACCTTGTTAATTTTTGCTTCTCGTGCTTATGATTTTGACTCTTAAATAATATTAAGTGATCAAATTATAACATACTGAATATTTCATATGTCAGTGTATCCTCTGAGTCTGTCCTGGTGATATTTTAATTAAGAAATTATCACAATTCATTGGTAGAATAGCCAAGATGTTGCTAGCAGTCCTTTAGAACCTCTAAAAGTCCCTGTTAGCTTGTGGGAGCACAGATATCAGATGGGCTTTCTTTTGTGGCAACCTGGAAGGTTAACTACTAAATCTGATCAGAACRCTTTCTCTGGAAAATTTTATGTTATCGAAAAGTCACATATTTTTGGGCTGAAAGGTACATCAGGATGTCCCTCATGCACCCATGCTCCAAGAACAGTCAGCTGTGAGGTCAGATCAGGTTTCTTGGGACTTTTCCCAGGTGGGCCTTGAACCCTTCAAGGACTGGAGCCTGCCACACGTGGGCAATCTGTCTCTGCCTGCTCCCTGCCTGTCCTCATGGGGAAAGGTTTCAGTASACAGCCTGAATCCCTCTCACTTCCCTTCGTGCCTGGTGTACCTTGCTCTGCCAAACAAAGCTCTTGAAAAGCCCGTCTGTCCCTCTACTTCCCTCTACAACCCCAGTAGGCACTGGGGTGGCTCTGATGCCCCCCTGAAGTTTTTGCTCAAGGCTGGAAAACCCCACTGCCTCAGGATCTGGGACRGTGCTCACAGGACACCCTCAGGTCCTGAGAGTTGTGGGGATGAACTCACTTCAGGTTATTGGTGTCTTTCCCATGCTGGAGGGCATTAAACTAGCCACAGCATCCAGATGTGTCTGGCAATGAGTGCTGGGCAGAGGCCACAAGCCCTGCCCTGAGCTCTTGGCAGTGCTCCTGCTGACACAGCCCTGGGTGACAATGGACATCTTTGATGCCAGAATTCACTGCTGGCTCCTGCAGAGTTGCCAGGGTCCCAGTGTCAAAAGCCTGCCTGAAGTATTTAAAATACATTCCTGGTGCTTTCTTTGTCTGCAGATGTAGTCATTTTAGCACATAAGGCAATCAGATAAGATTTGCATGATTTATGCCTGGCAAATCCATCCAGACCATTCCCAATCATCTTATTCTTCTTGGATCAAATCAGYAGCTCTGCCAAACCAGAAGAAGGAAGAACAGAGAAAGCAAATTCTGGCTTTAATGATATGGTTAAATTCTGATTTAGAAAAGTGAGATGTAGCTGAAAGTTTTGTTTTATTGATGTGAAATGAAAAATTTCTGCTSTGGATCAGGCAGCCCATGGACTCGAACCGGTAACTTTTTACAAAGTCACCCCAAGTATTTAGGAGGACTTTTGTTCTCTGACAATGCTCTTTTTTCTGGAAAACAGTTCCCTGCCAAATGCTGTTTTAACTAAAATGCTCAAAATGCCTGTGTTCCACTAAGAAGCAAATATGATTCTGAAAACTTCAGAAGTTGCCCAGAAAAACAAATWCTGTTCTTGTTCTGTTCTCTGTTCAGTTCCTATGAATGCTAAATGGATTTGGTAAATGATATCTAGTAGGGAAATTGTGACACAAGGCAGCAGTCACGTAAAGTAACATCGACTTAAAAGGAGCCTGGAGCAGCATCAATTATGAGAAATAGATGTTTTTCTGTACATGTGCTTCTAATAGGTTCCGGCTGAAGAGATCACAAATGCTTTAACCTTTGCTTTAGCTGGGGTGACCYCATACTTCCTTGCTGGTTTATGTAGTCCTTCTCTCTAAGCTGCAAGTTTTTCCAAAGAACTGAGGAGCAGAAAGGTATTTGGCCAATGTATACTGAAGCTGTAGTATTKTGAAGGAAGGAAAATAAATGTGAAAAAAAAATTCTTGTCAACTATTTATTTTCAAGAGAGTAGTCAGGAAAGAGTGATTTCAATTTAAAAACCCAAACACTTTTCACCAAAACCCCCAAACTAGACTGCTGCAYAATAGATCTAAGGAAATTATGAAGTGGCTTTGGGTCCCTGAGTTAAATAGTGARATGTTTAAAAGAATAATAGTGGTAGTTGACTCAGAAAAAAAGGCARTGCTTGTCAAAAAAAATACAAGATTTATTGTCATTTAAATTGTGTGGACCAGCGAAGCTCTTTGAAGACTTGCTGCATATTTCCTGGGAAAGGGTCAATGCTTGTTATTCAGCATTTTCAAAAGTCAAAAATATTAAGCAAATAATTACAGAGATTTTAAATGAAAAAGTAATATGCACACCTGTGCAGATGCACACAGAAGTTTTGGGTGTTTTAGTCACTGCTTGGACTTCATGCTTTAGAAAATCTTACAAACTGACAATAGAATTTGGATAATGGATGTTCCATAAATACTTTACCTGGATGYGATATTTGAAATTGCCGTTTAAAAACATTTTTTGGGATGCCCTTCCATGAAGGATTTAAAACACTGCGTAAAAATCTCACAATTGAAAAGAGCAAATAAAATTAGCTGAACAGCATGGTCTTATTACTTTTTGATATGCAAAATAGTTTTGTAAATTTATTTTGGCTCAGTATCTCTTTGATTTGTCCTATTCTTGAAAGTGCATTTTTTATTATTATACTGTGAAACATTTTATGGAATGTTACAAGAGTTAACACTTCACAGCCTTTCCAAGCACAAAGTACATTAGATAAAAGGCTATTTTATTCTGCCTAGAATAAAATAGCTTAACAAAACTTTAGTGGCCTAAGTTTCAAAATTACTTGCTACAGTTCAGTTACTCTGTCCAATTGATATGGTGCTGGTGGAAAAGGACAAAATCATTCAGAACAACTTGTCTGCCCTGCCCTGTACACATGCCTGCCTTAGTGAGAACAGTAGGAGATGCACTGTTAAATGTGTTTCAGAGTTCAGATTGCCAGAAAATCARGCTATAGAAGTGCAAATGAAACATCAAATAATGTATTAAGAGATTGACCTGTACATGAAGCCTGGTCTTTTATCTTTTCTGTTCTTTTTTGAAATGAGACCTTGTGTTGGATAAAAGCAATAGGGTTCTATTAGACTCTTAATAATCTTCCATCAATATAATTTGAAAAAAGCCAGTCTTTGCTAGCAAAACAGATGGCTCAGGTCAGTTCCCCTGTTTTCCTGTTTTCTTAAAAAAAAAACCAACAAAAAACCCCAAAGGAAACAAACAAACAAACAAACTCCCTTTTGCATATTTTTGGAACACAGGCTTTTCTTTTAGAATGGTTTTTAAAGTGTGTAAGGAATCTGGACTGTCTGACAAGTTCTATTCTCCTGTGCTTTAAATCCAGCTTTTCCCACAAAACAGCATGAATACCTCCAGCTATAYAGGTGTTCTGTAACAGATTTTTGTGTATRGAGAAATGTGCCTTGTGTTCATCTRCCTAGCAAGATGGGAGATGCCAYAGTGCTYCATGGCATGAGCTAGAGCTGAGAAACATTGCTATACAGGAASAAAAGTAAGCCATGCTTACTTTATATATGTGCACAGCCAATTTCCTCTTCTTTCCCTGCTCTTTCATGCCCCTGTCGACTTTGGACAATCAATGTAGACTCATGAGGTCATGCAGGAGGCCATGAGACAATATCTTGCTGTTGCTCTGCTTGTTATACCTGAGTATATTGGAAGTATAGTTAATCTTCTCATGAAGAAAGAGCAAAAGCATCTTGATTGCTATCATCAGTCCTCAGAACATATTGTTGCCTCACTTTTTAACATATGTTCATGCATGTGTATGATTTACTACATTGTAAATAAGCAGTTAAAAATATTTGATCTAACTTTCTGATAGGAAATTATGTTTATTGGTGGAAGGGAGAAAAAGGGAAATGTGAAGGTGTTTTGTCTTACCCTGCAGAGCCAATGGAAACACTAGGAAGAGTCAGGAAGAGCAATTGGCAGGAAACAACATACCTAGAATCACAAAGAACAAYTAAGGTTGGAAAAGAACTCCAAAATCCTTGAGTTCAAGCTTAGACCAAACACCACCAGGCCAACTAACCCCAAGTGCTTTAAGTGCACTTGAACATTTCTAGGAATGTGACATCATCACCTCTCTGAGCAGCCTATTCCAATRTTTAACAACATTGATGAAATTCTTCCTGTGATGTTTAACCTGTGCCTCCCCTGGCACAACTTGAGGATATGCCCCCTTGTCCTGTAGCTGGTTTCCTGGGARAAGAGGCTTACCCCCAAAGCATTGCCTGTGACTGTCAAGGAATTAAACAGGTCCTGCTGCTCAGCCAGGACCAATACTTGGCCCTGCTTTTCCTTGCATATGTAAACCAGCACCCAAATCCTCCTATCCCAAGGGATGMTTGAGGTGTGGTAGGTGAACACCACCAAATAACTAAAAGCTAACATGAAACTCTACACACTCTGGGTTTTTGTGGAGTTTTAACCTCTCACATAAAGTTTTAAGAAAAAACTTTGATTTATACACTAAGTTGCTTTCAACTTCTTGCAACAAAAATTTCAGTTTCTACTGACTAACCAAGTTTGACTTGACTCAAGCTAAATTCTGAAAAAAACTCGAAATAATAGTAATTAACTAGTAAATTAGTAAGTTATCACACAAAGTCCTGACCTTCATTATAAGTATTTCTAATAAATGTCATAGTAAGTATTATGATAGTAAAAAGGGAGCCTGAGTATTCACTTTCATTTTAATCAGACAGCAACTGAGAAATTATTGTAATGGAATCAAGATGGTTTCATTCTTGATCTCTCAAGGTCCTCATTTCCCTTCATATCTTCTCAAACTCACTCCTTAAATCCCATATGCCGGAGGAAATATTCATATATTCACAATGTAATTAGAAAATTTCAGACCTCATTTGCTTGTATAAAGCAAATGTAATTAGCTCAGTAAAGGATATTTCTTTTCTGTGGTTTTGGTTGTTTTCTTTATGTGCTGCCCAAGTTTTACTAAAAAGCCCYGATATGCTTTGGAAAATTATAGACTCTTTGATTTCAGAAAATGTTTAGAAATGGGGAAAAAAGATAWGTTCATATGTGGGTACAAAAGGAAGTAATATCATGAATATCTGAAGGATTGCTAGATTTTATTAGTATATTTGAGTTTATTCAGTCTTGTCCAATTATTGTTATTTTCTTTATAGATCACGTATCTATTTGATAGCAATGTAATTGAAAAATGCTGGAAGGTGAGAATTTGTGGAGTGTTCACCTCTGTATGTTTATCAACCAACTAAATCAAAAAAACATATTGTGAATGATTTCATGGTTCTTTCTTTAGAAGCCCTTTGACAGAAGGTCAAATGCACAAGTTGTGGGAATTTTCCATAGCCAACCTTCATTTTAGTGCAGATGAGTGAGTCCAGTGCTAGTCCACCACAATAAAATAATAAAAAAAATCTAAACAAACCAATTAAGTGTGTGCAGCTTAACAATAGTACTTTATATATAGCTCTTTCTCTCTCTATATATGCAAATATACTTCTTCTAGTTGTATTTTTATTTATAATGTAGATTAAAAATAGGCATTTTTTAATTGAGGGAAGACACCGTGTCTTGAGTTACATTACTGCTAAGCCTACASGCTGAATCACTAGAAATATAAAAATCATCGACTTGAAAAGAAACTGGAATAAGTAACCCCTAATGTATGTCTGGTGTGTAACTCATAACCCAGTGTTTTCAGTATCTGTCTTAACCAGCTCCTTTGTTTCTAGATAAATGATTCTACTAGTGTCAAATAGTAAAACAGAGTATTTAATATTTAAATATTGAAACCAACTTTTCTGTGGTTATCTGTGCATAACGTCCACAAGGGAGTAAAAAATCCAGCAGGTGTTTCTATAAATGACAAATAGACTTACAATACTACCTGTTAAGAGTTAAGGGATGGAAGTGAAAGAGTTGGTATTTATGTAGGATATATATAGTGACAACAGTAGCTTAACATTAGCTCAGACCTAACTCTACATTTCTTTTATTTTGCAGTTGAAGCTGGCTAAGTTTCCTGCGCAGAAAGATAACTTATGCATTGAAGCTTGCAATCAGTGGTTTAAAACTATTAAAAAAATAATATATATAATGAAGAAAGGTGTATTTATATTCAATACCTCTTACCAGTGATGCAGGCAAAATTGAACTCTCTTAAAGCATAAAATGTAGCTCACTGTTGTTGGTATGGCTTGRGAGACCTAGATTTTTGTGAAACAGGTGATGTGTTTTTCTTTGGAAAACACATTGAAGCTGTGCTGAAGCAAAAGTTGATCCGTAAGTTGGAAAATACCCCAAACATTAAGTTTTAACTATTTTTTTTCTTTCTTCCCATCAATCCAATTCCTCACATAGACTATTTTTGTGACTATTTAAAATGTGAGCAGCATTCTTTTTAAAAGGTTTTGTATCTCTTGCTAAGTCTGTGACAACAACTCTTCTATAGATGGTAAATTCCTTATGGTCAGAAGTCTTTTTCCTTTAGTCTGGCAAGTACAGTCTCAGACTCAATACATCTGTATTGCTGCTTCTGCTACCAGCTCTGGTATTGTTTTATAATTTAGAGGCACTCCGTCGCAAGCTGTCAATTTTCCTTATTTTGGTGTCGTTGAAGGTGTCTGTCTATTTTTGATTCAGAATAATGTGGTTGCATTGCCATCTTTTCTTTGAGAACTTAGTTCCTCATCCAGGCTAAAAGACCCTTCGATATCTAGGTGGTGACTTTAGAATAAATATCTACTGATTACACGTCAGCTTCCATCCCATGAGAAAGCCTCTGAAACRGGAAGCCTGGGCAGGTTGCATTGATTAATGCCTTTCATTTTGTACAAAGGCAAAATGTTTCAATTCTGTGCTATGTACCAGATGTGCATAAAATTGTGACTGAATAATTTTTTAAATTCCTCGAAACTCCTCTCTGTTTAAACCATTTTTAAAGGCAGAGTGGCATCTCTTCCTTCTTAGCATGTACTTAATTGAGCACAAATAAAGCATGAATGGCTTCACTCCATATCTGTAAATGCATACTGAAAACCAAATGTAAGAAATACATTTTGTTAATGCAGGAAACATAAATGCTGTAGAATTAATTTTAGCAGCTAAGTGTTCATTTTCAATAACCTCTGTTTCATAATTCTATAGTAATTATTTAAATAATGTCCCTGGTTATTTGGTGATTAGCACACTTTAATGATGAAAACATTCATTAATTAAAAAGAAATGTGTGTTTTCCTTATGGCATGGTTCTTCTCCCTTCCTTGGTTGGACTGGATAAAGAAATYAGAAAATTTAGACAAGTACAAGYTCTGTGCTTTAGAGACAATCTCTGTGCTTTATCTATCTGTCTGCTCTGTTCAGCAGAACAGGCAAATGTTCCTGGTCTCCCAATAACTGCTTCTCTTCCTTCACATCTTTTTACAACGGAAGGAAAAACCTCTGTTCTAGTTCTGTCTCAGGCTAAAATATTACTTGGCCTTAGCTGTGCTCCCAGTCTACAACTCTGTATTCGAAACGTGTGTAGAACCTTTCCATGCCAATGGGTTTTGGGGAAGTTTCATACCAGATAGGGAGTGGAGTATGGAATCTGTGCCACTTACTCCATCTCAGGTCACTGTGACACAGAGAGAGCAGGACCAGCAGCTTGCAGCTTAATGAACCAGCTCATAGGTACTATTTGGATGATTTTTGATCCCAAACTTCCTTAGTTTAGTCCTACAAAAAGAAGGCTGAAGTGGATATGAATGTGTGTTCTTGCTAGTTTAAATTTTTTAAAAGTTGGGAGTTTTCCAGTGTCTCCCCTGCTTTTTATCTTTGCAACACCAGATCACTGTCATTTTCTAGTTCCAGTAACAGGGTCAAGCAAACTCCTGCTAAAGAGAGATCTTCTAATTCAGGAGCTGAAACCAGACACAGCTGGACCTCTTGTCCTGTGGCTCAAGCATGGTAATACAGCAGAGAAGGCTCTTAACCTTAGAGCTAATACAAATTTATTTGTATTTAAATTACAGTTTCAGAAGACAAGCAAATGGCGTGACTAAATGTAAATCCAGAAAACTAAGTTTCTTTGATTTGAATTTAGTTTTGTATAAACTCTACATTAGACCTCTACACCAAAATAAAGAAAATGAACTATTGAAATAATATTTATTAACAGAAATATCAATATTCATCATAATACTAGTCTTAAATCATTAATTCACTACCATTTTAACTCCCAAATGCGTTAATGCATTTTATTAACCATATAGCCATTAACCATTTAGCCATTACATACTGATTTTTACCTGGTCTTCAGCTTCTAAATAATCTCTCTGCTCCTAAAATATACTGGGATTTTTCATATCATAAATAAAAATGAGGTCACATTTTCCTTAAGCTGCAGCAAAGATTACCGAGTTTGTAATAAGAAAAGTTCTGTGCTTCATTAATTAAAAGAAGTCTTAAATGTTCTAAAGTTTTATGTTATAAAACTCAGAAATGTTTTTTAAAAAGTTATTGTAAAAAAAAAAATGTGTCTCTACCTGATATTTTTAAATAAATTCAAGGTTAATGCTGTGTAGATGACCAATTTTTAACTGAGTAGCTTAAACATAATTAAGGAATACAGGGATTTTCTTGAATTTTTTCACCAATATATTCACTGATATAAAAAACTGCTCAATTTTGCACAAAATTGCATTGGGTAGCTGCAAAGAAAATACTTAATTTCATTTTATTGCCTCTTAAAATATTTTTGCAAGATAAAAATATCTGACCCCAAAAGTTTTTAAGAAATTCTTTTAGTTCCTTCTTTTTTATGACTGAATCTTCTGCAGTTCTTATTGTGAATTAATGCTAAAAATGTCTGATATTCGGCCTTAGATTTATAACTTGTCTCTAAAGCACAGAGCTTGTGCTTAAGACAGTTGTTCCATTTTTTTTCCTATCCAAAAGTCACTATTTCTGCACAAACCCTTCATGTCCAGAGAAGTTTTTGTATATCCCAGTCACTTACGGTGTTTTTGCTGTTCAACTAACACCCTGCTTTTGTTGACTTGTTTTCCTAAAATCTAAGAACAAATGTTATATAGACAAAAAATGTGGGTTCACCTCTGCTGCTARATGAAGTACATCATAGATGATTCTTCTACACAGAAATCAGATTTAACCTGACACCCACTAGTGCGATGTGCTTTTCACAAAACTCCAGCAGCTCCTCCATACATAGGGGAAAGTGTTATTTCATGCTTAGATGTTTCTGAATATACATCGGGAAGGAAGCATTATTTGTTTATTATACTTAAGGCCCACAGACTACTACCTTCTCATCCACTAACAGACATACCTCTATTCTTTCTTTCATGAGAAATGAGAGTAGGCTTAGATACATCCATGTCAGTAGACTGCATTTACTTTAAAAATTTTGACAATCTAATGGAAAAAATGTGGAAGGAAAGAGGTCAGMATAGTTCATCTAAACACATGTTGGTGAATTAAAAACTTATTTCATTGTCTTCCTCATTCCTTTTTTAAATCTCACTACCATCCCGCATATTCCTGATGCTTCTGGAGTTTGGACTGGATTATGTGCTCATTTCATGAGGAGAAGATAGGAGAATAGCCAGTGCAGTTGTCAGTGCAACTGCCTCTGTCTGTCTCCTTTCTCTAAAAGGCATAAGCTGCTTGTTATCTGAGTTCAGCAGCAGGTCAGCTCTTTTCTCAATAGGTTTTAATACAGCCAGAATCAGCTACCACAGTTTGGGGCTTTTTTGTCTTGTTTTTTTTGTTTGTTTTGTTTCCTTTCGTAAGAGGTGAAGGCAAAGAAACCTAAAAACACAATTGAGGCTAAACAAGGGGAAGGGAACTAAGGGACTGGTTCTGAAAAAAATGACATATTGGCCAAAGTTTGTACCATATTGTGGAAATATTCCCACAGAAGTAGAGCTTTTGGACAACAATACTGTTTGTAGGAGTATTTTGAAGGATTTTCAATACTCTTGTCATGTTCCAGAAGAAGTTCAAACTCACTGACAATATCTTTAAGACTTACATTATCCTATTTACTACAACACACTAAGCTATTTTCTCGAGAAGGCAGGGTATATTTACTAATTGTGTATATATATATACACACACATATATGTATATATTATATATATATATCATATATTAAATACAATTTAATGTATGTGGGGAGTTTATATACACACATATAAAAATATTCATATTTATTCATGTTCATATTTTAGGAAGAAAACTACCCTCTCCTGGCATTTTTTGTGAGCTTGTATCCTGGAACTATTTTCTTTTCCTTTCTTCMTTTCATTTATGTTCATCACTGTGTTTTTTCCCTTCGGTCATAGAAAAGATCATACAGCACTTCTCAGTGGGTTTTCTCCCTACAGCCACAGAAAATATCATACACTTCTCACAGGGTTTTCTCCCTGCAGTCATAGAAAAGATCATACAATGCTCCTTCCATGTCTACTGACGCAAAATCAAACATAACTTTCRCTCACTTTTTTCTTCCTGTTACCACTCCTGCTGACCTTTTAGAAAGTTGTCTTGTTTCTCCTCCCCTAACATCTATCCTTCCTTCACTTTTTTTTTGGACAATGTTTTTGTTTTTAATATTTGCCTGTCTTTAAAATTTAGAGACGGAGCAACTTCACTGGAGTTATAGGACACCTAAACTAATTCTACTAATGTTGCTTTACTGACTGGGGTCAGTATTTCACCTCCTAAATTTTATCTTTTTTCTTTCACGATCAGAAGTGCATGAGAAGGACCTCTAGCTTTCCACTCTTCTTCTAGAGGTTGGTAGTGCCATAGATTTCACTGGGAAGAAAAACGGGAGCAAGGCCTTGAGTTAAGTTGTATTCAACTACAACCAGAAAGTTCTATAAGCAGTGCAAGCCATAAACTTACAAGTAGAAATGTAGCTCATCAGAGTCATTCTTGGGAAAAATGGATTTTTCTGACCCTTCTGAGAAAGAAAATAGCATAATGTGGGCATTTTTCATTGAATTTCAATAATTGYTTCTAAGAAAGTTTTCAGCATTTCCTATGTATAATATGTATATATTTTAATTATCCAAGATGACTTTGGGGTCTTTTGGTGGGTTGTGGTTTTTTTCCTTCTTTTTTTTTTTTTCCCCTTCTTTTTTGTTTTTTGGGGGTTTTTTTTGTTTGTTTGTTTCTTTTGTTTTGTTTTTGTTTGTTGGTTTGGTTTGGTTTGGTTTGGTTTTTGAGGGGGGGGATTTGGGGGAGGTTGGTTTTTTAGGGGGGTTATTTTTTTTCATATTACTATTATTTTCTTAATAACAAGCTTAGAATGTGTCATAGCATAAAAGAAAAATATTAGCTTCTATACATATGGGATAAGTCCATGTGCTGGTTAATTTTCTTCACCGTAACTTGCATAGTGCCATGTTTTGGATTTGTGCTGAAAAGACAGCACAGGTTGTTGTCTTTCAGACATTGCTAAGCAGTGCTTGCACAAGCCAAGGCCTTTCCTGCTTTTCACCCCACCCCAGCAGCAATCGGGCTGAGGGTGCACAAGGAGCTGGGAGGGTACAGTCAATCATTTGGATAAATAAAGAATACCTTGTTAATGCATCTCATGATAAGATTAAACCTTGTTTTAATTCTTGTATTGAAATAGAACTAGACTGAGTTAGAAATAGTTCTTAAATTTTATGTGCCCATAATTTATAAATTTATAGCTTGGATATATTTTTATAGCCGTTAATTACAGTCAGATCTGGTAACCTTTTATCATAATGATGGAACCTTTGCCTGAGTGGTGACTACTCAACTGAGACGTGATTAAATACATATAGTATAAGTTAAAATGACCAAAATAATTTTAAAGTCCAGAAAAACAATGCCAAAACCTATGTAAAGGAAATGAATTTGCTTTAGAGAGTGTGGTGYGCTAGCTTAATTAATGTCAGCAAGAGTTTTGTCATATCAAAGATGCCAGACTAGTTATTCAGTGTTTAGGTCTGCATGGATGCAAAATAGAATTGGGGTGGGGTTTTTTTTGTTGTTTGTTTCCTGTAATAACTATGTTGCATTAGTATGCACCATAATTATATCACACAAATACAAAAAGCTTGTTTAGGAATGTGTACTGAAGCATARAATTTGGAAGTTGGCTGCAATATAATCAGTTCCATGAGGTAAAAGAAAAATTAACTTTATGGRTATTGCTGCTGTTTCAATAGAAAAACAAAAAAACAGTCTTCCAAATATGTGTTCATGTGTCCTGTTTCTTTCTCTCAAAACACTGCATTTGAGTAATTCTGTAGCAGAAGAAAACCATTTGCTATTGCTGTACCATTACTTTTTAAGAGGTTCATTTTAAGACATTTTATGAAACAATTTTGGTATTAGTCTGGCTAGATGGGATCTGATCATGACACTTGGAGTGTGAACAGTGTTGAAAAAGTCATTCCCTTGGCCCTCTGTGCTCATTAAAAAGAKACACCACCACAGGGCAATGGAGAATTGGTCCTCAAAGAGTGTTACATACTTGAATATGTGGCTTACACAAAATACTGGCAGTTCATCATTGTTAGAATCAACCTATATTCATAGACCAATCTATTCTCTAGAATAACTATCTTTTTTTAGGAGCTGAGAGAAAAGAAGATAGAAAGTTTTCATCATTGGAGCTTTTACATATCAACTGTCATAAAAAAAATTTAGGAGAAAGGACACTGATATTCAGAGCATCTGGTTTTGTCTTTTCTTTATTTTGATGGTCAGTGATAGATATTTAATGCTTATGTTGCTGTCATGGAAACTTAATGACTTCCTCAAGAATAAAAACATTTTTCTGTCCATTCACAAAATATTACTGATATAATACACATGTAAAAACAACATGAATCCTCATATCTGCTCAGATGAAATAAACTTYTACCAAGAAGCAGCATTCAACGCAATGGAAACATTTCCTACAACAAATCTAAAACCTAAAAGCAAGAAGTTCACTTTGCTGACAAAATAAATAAAACTGTCATCTTTCAGACTGATAGCTACTGTACAACCCAAACTTGACCAAATATTTCTCTTACAAAAAACCAACCAACCACCCACCCAAACAAACAAACAAACAAAAATCCCCCCAAAAACCAAGAAAACCATCTGCTGYTTATTTTGCCAGACCATCAAATTCCATGAACAGACAATTCAGACCATGTTCTAGGGGTACCATTGGCATAACAATGGTGGCTAGGTACATGAGAAAGAAGGTATAATGTCCTGAAAATTGCACAAACTGTCATTATGAATAAGTATTTAGATGTGAAATAATTGCTGTTGCATAAAAGGATTTTGTAGGTTTTATTAAGTCATGCAAGTGCAGTTATTAGTGACCATCATTGCTATCAGTGACTCTCAATGGGATTTACAAATTAGTAACATATCAATTGGAGGGAATTTAAGGTTAGATTTATCCTTTTTTCTCATTTTAATAGCAACCATGGAGATGACACAATATAGAATAAAAAAGGCACAATAAAGAAGGCAGACTACAGCTTGAGCTTTTATTTCTTGCTAGCCAATAGAAAAATGACAAAGTGATCTGGCATGTAGACCATTTATAATTATAAGGTAGTTAAAAGTGGGGAAATTGTCAGTAACTGCAAGCATTTGGAATAAACCCCTGCAATTTGAGTTAATTATCTCTCCAGAGTTCTTGTTCTGAGCAAAACACATGTGTTTATGTAGTGCTATTGTATTAGGGTTTTATTTATACTTGGTTTTTACATAGCCTTATTAAAAATAAAAATAGAGATCCGGAAACAGTGTTTGAAAAGTTTGTTAAAATAGATCAACTGTCATTAAATAGACATTGGAATGCAAAGCATTTCTAACAGCCTGTTTTCAAGTAGCAAGGGCAAAATGCAGAATCAAGAAAGGGGAGGGATGAGGTGTGTTTAATAACCCTGACTGCATTCTAAAGCAGTGCAAGGGCATGTAKCTCTGCTGAACTCAGTGGACCTGTACCTGCCTTATGCAATTAAATTTCTGAACAGTTATGATTTAAGTCAGTGCTGCTGTTTCACTTTGTTTTGTTTTGGATTTTTTCCCCACTCTTTTAAGAGCTCTCTTGTTTCTCAAACTGTGGAAAACTGTATCTTTCAGTTATGTACTTTTTAAATACAATGAAATGCTATGAATTCAGAAAATAGAATCACATTTGAGGAAACACTTGTCTTAATGTAAATATAAGCAAGCAGACCTAAATATTGTATGCAATAGTGATAAAATACAGAATTGCTAATTACCTGTTTGAGCTAAGGTAGATAAAAATTTTAAAGCACTCAGCAACTTTTAAAAATGAAATTCACTAAAAACTCTGTTACAGTGTTTGTGAATCTAGCATCTAACCATGATTGAAAAGATGTTGTCTTCTCTTATGTATGGGAACACTGCTATTTTGATGAACTGTAAACTGTAATTATAATCAATGTGCACCAAGTATAACAGAAAGTATAAAATTAAATCATAAAAATACAACTTCCCAAAAGATTTCTTACGAACATAAATGATGGTGTCCTAATCTAGAAGCATGCAGAAAATAACATACTTCTGCTTGACATAACCAGGCAAGTAAAAACCCCTATGTAGTTTGCAAAGCAAATTTATTCCCCACATACTTTAAATGCAAAAGCAGTGGCAATTACAGAAAAAAATGAGCTGAGAAGTATTTTTTGTTTTTTGACCTATTACCTTTCAATACTTTCTTCATATCTTTTAATAAGTGAGGGCTGGACTCAAAAGGAACACACTGTAATTGGACATAYCTATTCTTCTTTTAGGCTTGCTGGTACCTAGTTAATGCTGTATTTAGCCATAGTAGTTGCTGGGGTTTTTTTGGTTTTTACACTGTATAGCAGTCAGAGCTCTAGTTTCCAATCAATAGACCAATGGGTCATTCATTTATATTTCAACATCACTGATAGATAGAGCAACCTGATCTAGTGAAAAGTGTCCCTGCTCATGGAAGGAGGGCAGGAAGGAGGTGATCTTTAACACCCCTTTCAACCCAGATCATCCTGTCTCTGCTCCCTCTAGTTCAATGCTTCAACCAAACAACAAAATGTTCATTCCCTGCTCTCCTGAGACAGTGCCTTTTGCATTTGTTTTCGTCCTCTCAGCTTGTTGCACTCCCAGATAGTTCATGACCTGTTGTGGTGATATTCTCCAGTCTGCCAATATTGGTATTTTGGTTCAGGTCAGACCTGCACTTTTGAAGGAATCTCCCAGTACTTGCTGGATGGTTTTGTGGTCTCACAGTGGACTCCTTTCAAGTAAAACTAACCAGCAAAGGACTCCAGAAGCTCTCTTAATGCACTCTAGGTGCTAATGAATGCTCTGTTTACAAGACCATAACAGAGCTGTTCACCAGTAAAGTTCCCCTGGATGGTGTGCAGCGAGGTGATCAGGTACTCTGCACCAACTGCTCTGCCCCACAGACCCATTGCTATTGCACCACATTGGCTGCTAATGGAGATACAGTCTGCAAAGACAACATCCAGAAGAGAGGCTTCAGAAAATGGGTTGGAATGACCTAAGGATAAGGGTGAATCTTCCATTTATCTGAGCCTGAAGCAGAATCTGAACTCTTGGCCAGAGTCCTTATGAAAACTTTCTACTTCTCAGGCCCCTCTAAAAGCACAGGCAAAAAGCACTCTTCCCTTAAAAAAGAGAAAAATCCTTATGTGTCACTGCCACGTTTAAAACTTACATTATTTGCACTAAGATAGAAAACACACTTTTTAGACCAAAAAAAAAAAAAAATCTTAAAATTCTTCCATTATGGAAGTCTTTTGGAATAGGGAATGTTTCTCCTTGCTTTGCAATGGAAACAGTCTATCCCTGCCACATAGCAGGGAGGCCAAGCAAATTAGTCCTGCTGCAGGGCGGAGAATGTAGCTGCATGGATGAGCACTGAGTCCAAGCTGATGAATTGCTTTGTGTATTGATGTAACATGCCAAGGAAAGTATTTGGATGGAGGCAATTCTTTTTGAGTTTTGCTCTGATCCCTGAAGTGCCTAGATATATCTTTATACATATATATGAGTRTGTGTGTTATATAGTTAAATGTTGCTGGATTTTTGCCATCGTGGATTTTTTTCCAACCAGTAGCATTTTGGATTTTCCATTTTGCCCTTGCATGGCTTCTTTCTTTCCTTACCATCTGCTGAGATCTGCTTAGGCTATTCTGGCTGAACTTTCAATAATCTAGTATTTCATTACCATGGCATTTCTCAAGCAATTAAGCCCTGTGTTTCTTTTCCTAAATTAATGTGTTCATACTGGTAGTACTTCACAGTTCTGAATGGGTCACTTATTAATGCAAGTATTTTCTACAAGGCAAATAATAAGGCAAATTGAACTCATGCTTTTGTTGCTCCAATTATTCTTCCTACAAGGACAAAGTGCTGTGTAGGGGTTTCCTCATATGTCATGTGTGGTCTGGCTTGCATTATACCTGATTTTATATACACACCTGGGCTACTTCACCAAGCCTGCTATAATTTTGCTTAGAAATAGCAAGCAATGGCTTTTTGTATCTATGGTSTTCAACCCAGACAACTTCCTTCATTTTTGGGGATTTAACCCTTTAAATAAAATTAAACAGCAAAAATTAGGCAACTATCTCACGAAAGTAGGAAAAGTTGGAGATTTTTTAGTTCAGAACAGTTCAGTCTCAAGTGATCAATCCTATTTGCACAGTTTCTTTGGGATGGGGGAAAGTATTTGTCATGCCCAGAAAAGAGAGCAGTGCTCTGTTCTGACCTTTACCTTTATAAGTATCACTGAAGAGAGCTGAAACTGCACTCGGGCTCAAACGGTGAAATCCATGTTGATGTGGATTTCCTCCTCAATGTCTACCTGCTACCTTTTGTTCATGTCTYCCATTTATAGATCTTGATATCAACCTGTTTAATGGCAAACAAATGATCTACAAAAGCAAGCTTTGTCCCATTGTTAGKGATGAATATTTATAACAAAATTGAGAATACTCTCAATATGATAAATTTTGCCAATTCTTACGTTTTAATGTATTACAAAAAAAGTTTAAATACAACACAAATTTGAGCTACCAATAGACATAGATTCAATAAATTTGGAAATACTTCTATGTAACTAGTCACCTTAAATGATAGTTTAACATAAAGAGTAAGATTTAAAAAATATCTCAGAGCATGTGGATAATCAGCACTGAATGAATGCTCATTAGGATTGTGGAAGAGCAGGACTTAAAAGCTCAGGTGTTGCATAATGAAGATATGTCTTTTATATTTTTAAACCTCCAATTTGTCCTGTGAGGTGTGAATAAGGTGTTTCAGCTAGAGAAAAGGAGAACTTCTGCAGTATATTTCCTTGCACAGGGTTAAGGGTTTTTCCCTGTTAGATGAAAGTGACAGCCTCTCACCAGCAGAAACCAGTTTGTAGCAGTTTTCTAGGACAAAAACCAACCAACCAACCAACCAAAGAAGCCACCCCCCCACCAAAAAAAACCCTAAAAAACAAAACAAAACAACAACAACAAAAAAACCCCAAAAACTCAAACAAGAAAAAGCAAAGCAAAACAAAACAAAACAAAACCCAAACAAACCCAAAGAAGAAATTTAGATTAGCATGTGTTTTAGACTGCCTATAGGCTTCTATATGGATATTTGTGCCAAGTTCATATAGTATGATTTCACTAAAATTCTTCAGTAACATGACTCTATGATGACAGACTGAAGAAAGTCCTGTTTATTATCTAATTTAGGAGATCTTCCATAGGAAGAAAAGAGAAGCTTTAAAATGCTTTTTTTTTTGGTATTTTAGTACAAAACATTTTTTCCTTTCAAATAAGACTTCTGTCTATAAAGATGCCAAAATCCAGACTAAAGATGGCTCAAAAGACTTTTCTTTCCATTTTGTAAAGAAATTCCAGTAAAGGATTTTTTTTCCATCTGACTTGAAATAATATATTTATGTTCTTGAATTTTTTTTTTCTCTTGCCCCTACTCTAGCAAGTAGTTAGTGAACTGAAAAATTAATTATTTGCACAGCCATAGGGGTGAATRAACAGCAGCGCTCTGGGTCGTTCTTCCTCTGGAGTCTGTAAAATAGGACTGAGAAGCAGAAGATTTTTTTTTTTCTAATTTCATTCATTTAATTTAATCCCTTAACAAATTTATTCAAACATGACATACCAAAGAGTTTTCAAACTCTTTATTGAGTTTAGTGGTTTACCTTCTCTGAATGACAATGGTGGGTGGTCTGAAAATTTTAAAAATTATTTTCTTCTCTTAAATTGCAATTAGATATTCTCTCCCCTTTTTATATTGATTTTAAAAATATATAATTTTAATTTCTTAATGTAGCAATCTCAACCTTGTTTTCCTACTGCAATTTGTTTCATTTAATTTAAATATGACAGATGTTTCCTCAGTTCCAGAATTTACATTGTTGCCACTGATTTTTCMAATTTTTGAGTAAAAGTGGTTCTTTGCATCTACCCCATTTAGTGGAAAAGTTGATAAATATTTCTTTTTTTATTAAATTCCTTTYAAATTTCTTTAATGCAAAGCAAACATTCAAATGATGGGATAAATATTTCTAATTATTTCCTGGAAGCCTGTATATGATGTTTGTGACAGATGTTAATAACATCTGTCTCTAACTTTGTTCTTAATAAGATAATTTTAAAAAGCTGAAGTGACTTCTTTTTCCCCCCCACCATTCAGCTTTGTCTACTGAGCTCCCATGAGTATTGGAAGAGTGTTACAGTGTTTCAGTTAGATATTTACAATTATCAGAACTGTGAASGTTTGTAGGACAGATTTCGCAAAATCCTGGCTCTTTGTATCTGTTTTTCTCCTTTTTCATTTCAGAAGGGTTTTTGGTGTTGTTTTTTGTTTGTTTGTTTTGTTTTAACATCTTGAGACAATGCCAAGCTTATGCTTTTAGAATTTTTCAGTCTTAGGAGGCGAATTAAAAGATTTTCTCCTCAGACTATCTTATTCCTTATGTTGCTTCTTAACACCTTCAAACAAGCTTTTCAGTCTATTAGATAGCACTATGTTCCCTCCTAAATGTGCATAGTCATGTAGCTTTATATTTAGATAAAATTTAGAAGTAAACCATTTTTATTTCAGATTTAAWCAATTTTAAATTTTTGGATTACGTTCAAGTATTTGAGTTGCAAAAAATGTCTAAATATCTGCACCTTCCATCACACTCATTTAAAAACAAACCCTTGCCTATTTAAGAAAATATTCTTACTTTTGTTTGAAAGGCTTTGTTTTCTAGTAAACTTTCTTTGACATGTCATCTGCTGTTTTGTAAAGCATTTTAATATGAAGTATTTCTTTATATTCATATAGCATACTTAATTTCCTTTACACATTTGTGGGTTTTTTTTAATCTTTTAAGCAAAATATTGGAAACAATAATTTTGGCTATCTTTTGGGTGAACATTTCTCTACTGAGTGAAAGTCTCCCTGTAAGAATTCATGGTGACAGTGAAGAGAAGGAGGAAGGATGTGTTAAAAACCACTGGGGTGTGGGGGTGTGTGTGTAGTTTTGAATATCTGTTTTTTATAATGTGGTATAGTACTTAACTCGGTGGTAGAATTCTACATAAGATCCAGCAGCAAATTCCTTTGAATWCTGTTTCACTTTTCTTAGAAATACCCACTTTCTGTTTGTTCATTTTAATRTGTCCTGGCATGGAAGCCTTCTCTCTTGCTTTATAAATTTTGCAAAAACCATTGCAGGCCTTTGTGGGTCAGGATGTCATATGACTGATGTCTGCATATCCTTCCCTGGGCCACAGGTACACTTTGTCACCTTTTGGTTGCATTTCATGTTTTCTGTGCTGTCCTTTCAGACACTTATTTTCCTTTACATTTGGAAAAAAAATATATTTTTGCATACAGGTCAAATGTTCATATATTCAACTAATTTTCAAAAAAATTTATTTTGGGTGCTTTAGATTTTAAAGTCAAGCTTGAGTGACATTATAGAGATTTTATCTTCTGAAGGATAGAGCAATTTCTTCACAGAAAACCATGTCATGCTGATTTGCCTTTCTGATTTGCCTCAACTTCTATGTTGTTRTATTGTTACTGCCATGGTTCAGTTCTTGTAAACCTGTTCTGTCCATCTCTGATCAGGTTGTCTTTTCTTATTCCATCTGTTCTTGAGCTTCATAGCCCTTGTTAGTTGGGGGTTTTAATTTTCTTTCCCCTTCTGTGCTTCTTCGTACTCCAAAGAGTATGCTTTTAATTATTAATTATAGCTRGCTGTTGGTTTGGCTACTGATCACGTGGAATCTAATTTGCAGTCACAGAATGTGTTAAATTTATACGTATTTTTGAGAAATTCCTGGTGCCACCTTTTGGTTCAATTGTAGAAATGCAGCCCCAACTCCAGAGCAAAGCCAGCACTGGAAACAAGTCAATTAGTTACTCAAATTCTTATGTGTATACGAGCCTATGTCTGACTAYATAGARCACACTACTAAGTTCTAGTAAATTTATAAAGTTTTAAAGAATCTTTTCCTACTTAAAAGATTCAATTAAATATCAACACTCCTGTTCAGTTGAAAACTTCATTAAACATTTTGGAAGTGGGATATGGCAGCTACTGATCCTTTCTGTTAATTTCTTCCCAGTTAATTGGAAATTTTTTTAAGGAGTATTTATGAATTTTAAACATATTTCCCATAATTATAAGAAGTTATCAGCAGTTGTGCAGACTARTTTCTTTATCCTCATCAGTGTTTTGGCATACACTTTATTTTATGTGGATATAAAAATACATCTAACCTTTTCCTCTTTAATATGTAGTCTTACTGGAGAGTGTTGGGCAGAAAGCTTTTCAATTACCTATTTATGTGGGGGCTGCAACTTCATGTATTTTACCAGCCAGGTCAAAGTAGATAGTGCAGTACMTTTCTGAGCATATATGGTTTTACTGTACAGTCATTGCAGGAATAGTGAATTTACAGACCTGCMAGTACACTTTCATTGCATTGTGCTGTCTGGTGGCCCTGTCACACTTACAAGTTAAGTTGGATTTGTATGATTAATACTTTCTTAATAAGAAGAATTTATGCATAATTGTGGTTGACAATTGAAAGTCCTGGCAAAGATGATAGATGATTAATTACTATTAAGTACCTCTCTTGTTATACCTACACTACAAAATCAATTTTGTTTTACAAATATGTAATATTTAATTAAGTGAATTACCTAATTGTTTCATTCTCATCTAGATTTAAATCTGACTAGATTTCTGAACCCAATTTACCTTGTAAAGTGGTCTGTATGTAGATATTACATCTGTCAGATAGCGTGCTTCTTTCTAAGAGAGAATATTTTGAAGTTTAGCTGAACAAGAACTGTTACTGCAAGCCTGAGATAAAGCAATACATAGGTTGTTGCTTCTTCAGAAAAACCCATAAACAAAGCAAGTTCAGAAAACCATATATTTTATCCCTTTTGATTATTTTATCTATTCTCATTGTTTTCTATGAATAGAAAATTGCAGTGCGCTCAATTGTCCAGTTTATTAGAACAACAGAATATCTRACTGTTGGACCCTCTATGCTTTACAGACAGGAAGAATATAGCCACTACAGGTGTGTTTGTAGTTTCAAAGCCATGTCAGCACAGGTTTAGGAAACAGGGATCCTATTCTGCAGTTTTGAACTTGTACGTTTTTGAAGGCAGCATCCACCCCAATGGTCTGTCCTCCAAAACAGGTTGTGAAAACACATAAACTTTACATGAGCAGTACTCCATAATTACAACTGGTGGGATTACAAAGGAATAGTAGTGAGATGAAAGGTCCAGTAGAAATTTTATATAGTCTTGAAACCTAATCTTAACCAATATATATATAAACTTGGGAATACTTCTTGTAATAATCAATCTGTTGTATGAACACCTGGGCTGCTCTATTTACATGTCACATTTTACCTCTGCACAATATGTTCACAGAATCAGTCTGAGAGATAAATAGGATGTTACTTAAATTCTGGTGCTTATTTTACACGCACACAAGAGGCAAGAATTCAGTTCTGAAGTCACACACTAACTTCTCTTTCTGAAACGTACTGGGTTTTATCCCCACATGGGTTGCAGAAACATATCTTTTTCTCACCTAGCAAGCGAGGGCGTGATGGTGCAGACAAGCCCAGTCACACTGCACCTTCTCCTCTGCCAGAATAAAAGCCCAGCCCACCGACCTGGCTTTGAAGAGCAATATCACTGAGAAATCTCAAACATAAACCACCATAGTACTAACCTGAAGTTTATGTTTTCCAACTGGAATAATACTGTAACCACTCTCTCTGGGTTAAATGGGGCTCAGGATAATCGCTTCCTTTCCTCAGGAAAAGGTGTTGTGAGAATTAATTAGTTAACGTTTGCATGGCTCTTCCAAGATAYAAAGTGCTATACATGTGTTAATTAATTCAATTATTATTACCTGTATGTCATTTGCACTGCCAGGAAATCCGTAAATGACTAATCCAGACCAATAGTTTGGTTTTATATGCTGCATCCTAGTCTATGGATTAGAAACACCTCTCATTAAAAAGAAAACAAAACCAAAAGCCAATAACAAACAATAGGACAAAAAAAAAAAAAGGTGTGTATTATGTAGTGAAAGAGATTTGCCACCCAAGAGTACCATTTTTATCGTATAAGCATTAACAAAATACTGCTGTAGTGAGTGTTAAATCTCAAAACAACCATGAAAACCATTTTGCGATGTAAGGCATTTTGGACACCAGATGATCAATTATGGGGAAAATTTAAAGGTGGCCTTTGGATCTCACCAGYTAAGAATGTGTCTATAATCAGCTCCTGGATTTGGATATAATTAAGAAGTTGGCAGACAATATCTCTGTTAGAATGTGTTTCCAGTAGTATCATTTATAAGGCTTGAGGCTAAAGCCACTTTATGTGACGACCTTACACACATAAGAAGAGCAAGAGTTCTCTGAATGTATGTCCCAGGATAGCAGTTCTGTGCTGCAGGAGAAATAATATGTTAAAAGAAAAAGAGCTTTCATGCAAACTATGACACATGAACACTTCCTAGAGATGTGTTTTATCTCAAAGTCACTCGTATCTTTTTAACAAGCAAAGACTAAAGCAATATAATATATATATTAAGTAAGGAATAAAGAKAAACACCCAATACAAAACACTCCTAAAAGCACGTCTGCCAAATTAAATTCTTTTAATAGCTGATGGTACCTAGAGTATTCTCTTGTATGAAATTTTCGTAATCGGTAGGAAGTGCAACTTATTCCTCTGTCCACCCTCTCTGGGTTTCCCAGCATGTTATTGATTCCTCTTGCCTAGTCATCATCTCTATGCAACCCTTCGATATGTCTGTTTTATCCTCATCCTGTCTTTTTTCATACTGCTTCTCCTTTTCTGCTCCATATTGCCTTTTTTATACAATTTTGTGCTATTCATGATTTATTGAGACTGCATTGTAGCTTTTTTCCTTGTTTTTTGTATTATTTTCCCTGAACTGAATCTGATTTTTTTCTTTCTGCTGTCCCTTTCCCTTTCCCTTTCCCTTTCCCTTTCCCTTTCCCTTTCCCTTTCCCTTTCCCTGCCCTTCCCTCATAAATGATTCTCCTGCAACAACACTCTATTTCATGGAATATTAATATCATTGTAAGTTATGTTCTTATGTGTTGAAAGCACTCAGAGTTGTGGGAGGATGAATGTTTTCATAGTCATAAACCCCCTGGAACTGGGAATATAATTTATCTCCCAGCTCTGTACCAAAGATGTCTCTGACTTCAATCATTATAACCATATGCTTAAAGGTGATGTACATGTTATACTGTTCCGCTGATAAGACCACCTCTGTCTAACATGTTAGATCCCTGGTATGTTTGGGTGATTTCTGTACAATGAAAGATAACTAGAGTAGTAAGAAAGTATTTTTTGTTGTGAAGATTTCTTCTCAAATAGTCCATATGAACCTGTTATTATACAAACTGCTCATCCTCAAAGATATGATCTTCATTTCATGACTTGTGCTGGCAGCCACACTATTATTCAACTCCAATTCATGAATAGCCCTCATGAAAAGGAGGAGGAAAGATTGAAAAGGAACAAGTGACTTCTGTGGGCATTGTGAATAAAACTGATTTACTACCAGTCATTCAATGCTAAGATGCTTCATCATCTGGAAAGTGACACAGTGCAGTGATCATAGTGGAAATTCATCACCTAGAGGTGGCTGCTGGCATCTGTACTGTAGGGAGAAAATAGCTGTGGAAGCTCTGGAACTGGCTGTGTTGACTCTGTAAGTGGTGTGTGGTTTCAATCTGACTTTTCAGTTGGTTCTTACAGTGTGTGGAACATTTTCTGACATAYCGATCAAACATCCTTTCTGGTTTCCCAGCTTCTGGGGGTTTTTTTGTTGCTGCACATCCACAGAGATGGAAAGAGAAATAATATGAAATGCATTCTTTTTCATCATTAAAGCAGTGCATGTGTGTGTATGTGTATATATTTTATATATATATATAGTATATATTTTAAATATTGAYAAATTTCTATATATATGTATAAATTTGGCTGTCAGAATGCAAGATCAGAACCTACCTTAATATTCAGGTATTATTCACAGTACAATGGACTAATTTTTTATTGTAGTTACTCTTATACATACTCAGTCATTTTTCTCTCTCACCTTTCTGCTTAGCTTAGGATGTTACAATAAATCCTTTTGACTTTTGCCAAAATGTGAGAAGAATATGATGAAGTAGCTTCTGTAAAAATGAAAAAAAAAAAAAAAGTGACCTCAGACTGGCCTCAAGTCAGTATGTGATTCAGTAAAAATGAAACAAATTATTTTTCTAACATCCAAGTACCCCGGAAGATTTCTAAGGAAATAGTTGTTCATATGAGAATMATTTTCAGCAAATGTTTTTTACAATGTCAAGCACCCAGTTAATGAGATTTCTGCAAATGATCTTTGTTTTTAGTTTATCAACTGGTGACTTGTAGTCTTTGTAGCATTTCTTTTTCAGTCTAAATCCAGGATGCTTATACTAAAAGGATAGAATTTTGTTTGTATGAATTCATGGTTCTTTCTCTTGTATAGAGACATCTTTTCTTCATATATCAGCAATTTAAGTCACATTAAAGCACCTATGAATGTTAAAGWCCTGGTCTTTGTGTTCAGTTGCGCATCTTTTGTGTATGGTTCTATGCCTGAGTAGAAAAATATTCATCACATTTCCCATCTTGTGATATAACTCTGAAATATCTTTATAATCAAATGGAGGCTTCAGGTAAAAAAATGTGAATACTTTGGAAAAAAAAAAATAGTGGTACAAAAGTTGATTAGCAGMAGAAGTCCTAGAAGTCCTGCTCTCTACAAGGCCAGTATTAGGCACCTTCAAGACATGTGGAAAGAAATTTTACATTTATCAAGCGAAGGGCTACCTGAGTAAAGGAACAGTTGTGCAAGAGCCATGCATTTTATAGAACCATGGAGAGTTTTGGGTTGGAAATTACTTCAAGACCATCTAGTTCCAGCCCACCTGCCATGGGCAGGGATGCCATTCACTACATCAGGTTTTTCAGGACCCCATTCAACCTGCTCTTGTAGGTTTCCAGGAACAGGACATACACAGTATCTCCAGGCGACCTGTTCCAAAAGAAACCTCTTTGGGCAACCTGTTCTCAAAGGGGACTTCTTTTGCTGCAAAAACTTACTGGGKTCCTACTGGAATTCAAATACCTTTCTAATGCTTGCATTTTATAATTTTGTTACTTTTGTTAAAATATATAGATTTGGATTATTTTTCAAAGAACAGACTTAATAGCATCTTCCCAGGGGAACTGAACAGCAATGAATTATACTTGTAAGTGACAACTGAACAATGGCCAGCAAATTAGAGRAAAAAAAAGAAGAAAGAGGGAAAGAGAGAGAGACATAAAAACAAAGGAAAAAGGGCAAATTTAAAGAAAATGTTTGAAAATGGTAAAGCTAAAGCTTTCACAAAAATGAACACGATACACAAAAAATGAAGACACATGATGGAAAGTCTTTTTGAACTGGAGTGTATTATCTCTCTTCTCATAACTACTTTTGAAAAAATCTACTTTCAGCTTCAACTCTGTCCTTAAGGTAGAATAAAATGAAAGCTRTTTTAGAGAATAATAATCATTAAAAAGATTCAGAATAGAATAGGAATTTTAGTAAAACACAAAATAAAAAATTACTAAGTAACCCTGATTACTGTAGCTTTTATCCTGACCTTTGTGTTTTGTAGAAGTTCTGCCTGAATTAAAACATGGGTAAGAAAATCAGGATTTACTGTAGAATGAATGCATATAAAAAGCTCTTTTTTTTCAAGTGAATGCAGGCAATTAGAACCTGTGGATATTCTATTCTCAGCTGTGGGAAAAGCAGTAATGGTAATTTTGAGGTGTTATACATCACACTTCTTTTATGGGGGATCAAGTACATTGTCTTGATCATTGCCTTTAAAACCTTCTTTGAAAAAAGCAGGCTAGAATCGTGAGGACATATGTATTGTTTCTTCACTACAAACTCAAAGTGAATATGTTGTTGAAAAACAGAAAAGAGCTCATTTCAACCTGTTTTTCTGTTTTACATTTCATGGCAAAGTTACATTTCTCTATTTTCATAGTGGAAATTATGAAATATTTAGGAGGCTTATTCCAACTGTTCTCTACTTCTGAAAAAGAGGGAAGTAATTTGAAAAAATACTGCAATTATTTCATAGCGAATTATTTCAAGTGAAGTCAGTTCTTTAGATTTTGCATCAGTGGGTWATTATTTATTCCCCTTAGAATTCACATTGTTTCACAGAGCTTGCTGTAATCATTGTTTTCCAGTAAATATAGATATGGAATTTCTTCTGAGTTAAAGACAATTTAAAAACAACAATTAAATGCTTTTAAGCTAGATCCAGATTCTTTCGCCTAGATATTTTTTTGCTTCAAGAAGGACTTTTCCACATATTACATCAATTATGAATATCCAATATGTCATGCAAAGATACCACAAGGCAGTCAGTACATCTGAAGGTGTTTACACATATTGATCTATACAGAGGCTTAGAGAACCTTGGGTCAAAGGTAAATATGCTCCATTGAGCAAATACAGGTGGAATCTTGGCCTCATGGACGCTGGTAGAATTTTTTTTTTTTTTTGTCTTCAATAGAAATGAATGCTCCAGCATCATTATTTCGGCTCTGGTAGATTACTGATCTATACATTATCACAGACACATACAGTTCTAAGAAATGCCATGCCCAGAGGGATGATACTGCTTCAGCTTCACATCATCACACATTTCTGCTATTTTTTTTTTTTTCTATTTAATGTTCAGACATGTGGTGATCTGGACTGAGCATAAAGATTTGCAAAATGAAGTTAATATTGTTAATTGAATTGGGCACTCCCCAGAGATACAGGACTGTGTTGTTGGGGGCTCTTTTGACTCTATAATGGCTGAGACCAACTTTGAGTGCCTCACAAAACCTTTTTCTGTTTCTTTTTCATTCACTGAGAAGAGCTTCAGTGAATGCGTTGGATGCTTTTGCATGTATAACTGGTATTCGAGTTGCTGTGCTTCCTTAAACTTGGTCTTTGAATATTCAAATTCTACAGCACCTTGCAGGATATTATTCACACAGTGCAAGGATAGACGTTGGCATGTGCTGCAGCGAAAACAAGTCACAGTTTTCATTTCACCTCCCTTTAAAAATCGGGAAAAAATTGACCCATCATGTTCTTTCTCTTCCATGCTACTGAAGGATTTTGAGGAATATTTAGGTTTGCACTTAAAAAAGAGTGTTACTTCAGTCTGACAGGAGAACATCTCTCTAACCATTCACACACCCTCCAAGCTCAATAGAAAAATGGATCATAATAATTATTTTATATAATTATATTATTATATTATATATATCATTATATATATAATATATCTATCTAAATAACTATATAATAGATAAAATATTATACTATCTATAAAATATTATGTGTTATATAACCATTATATATTATTATATATCATTATATATTATATGTTATTATATATATTATTAATATGTGTTAATGATAATAATTTTTCATTTAAGGGATATATTTTGGCTGGAATATGATTCATAAGTTGGATTTTAGTTTAACTGCTACACACAATGTTGCATATATGTAYAAAAATGTGATAAAATAAATTTATCCTTTATCTTATTTTTTTTTCCTAAAATGCTAATTAAGTCCTACATTCATTACAAAATTAAGACAGCAAAATTCTATAGTATTTAGAGTTGATGAATTTTGCTACAGTTTTGCCCCTGAAATCCAGTCACATAGTTGATGAAAATTAAAATATTTTTTGTTCTTGTTACTATTTTATTTGAACAGGAATCAGTCAAGACACTCACGATTTCTTGTACTTCTAAAAAGTCTCCCATGATTTTTAAAGGTCGAGGAAGGAATTCCTGTTCCAGTGACTGAGTAGTTTTTTCTCTTGGAGGAAGTTGCTTTGTTTAAGAGTTTTCCTTATGTCACATTTCTGCAAATTAATATAATGTATCCCTTCCTCACTTTAACATCTCTCTTCCTCACTGAAGCCATAKTCTTTAATTGAATCACTTCTACTGCATACAAGATCATGATCTGCTTATTATTCCACAGTAGATTCCCTGGTTTATCTCCTCTGAACTTTCTGAACTAGCCTGAGAAAAACCCAGTGGAATAACATAGAACAGCGTCAGTGTAGTGTGCATGCAGTGTGATAGCAGCTGTTTTGAAGGACATCTGATATGTTTTCATGCCTTAACATCTGATATATTTACATTCCTTAGTCCCCTGGGGGTTTGATTATTCCAATTGAGAAGTATAGTAATGGAAAGAGTATAGAAAGTAATGAAATAGATAATAATTGGAGAGGCTGGATGCAGGAGGATAAGTTCATGTGAAGTGACAGAGTAGCAAGAAAAGTGTGCAGTAAACTCACTACCATGGGCTTTAAGAGAGCAGATTTGTGTGCTTTCAGTCCAGAAAGCCAACCATATCCTGGCTACATCCAAAGCAGCGTGGCCAGYAGGGCAAGGTTGGTGATTGTGCCTCTCCACTCTGCTCTGGTGAGGCCCCAGCTGGAATGCTGTGCCCAGCTCTGGGGCCCCCAAGGTAAGAGGACATGGACCTCTTGGAGTGAGTACAGAGGAGGCCATGAAGATGATCAGAGGGCTAGAACACTTCTCCTGTGAGGACAGGCTGAGGAGTTGGGGTTGCTCAGCCTGGAGAAGAGAAGGCTCCAAGGAGATCTTCTAGCAACTTCCGGTACCTGAAGGGAGCCTACATGAAACCTGGAGAGAGACAATTTATAAGGGCATTTAGTGATAGGGGAATGGCTTTAAATTGAAAGAGGGTAGGTTTAGATTAGATACAAGGTAGAAAGTCATTGCTGTGAGGGTGGTCAGGCACAGGAACAGGTTGTMCAGAGTAGGTGTGAATGCCCCATCCCTGGAAGTGTTCAAGGCCAGGCTGGATRGAGTTCCAATCATTTTGGTCTAGTGGCTAGTGTCCTTGCCCATACCAGGGGGGTTAGAACTAGATGATGCATAATTGGATTATGGCTATCTTGTGATTCTGTGATTCTATGACCTGCTATTAAGTTGAAAGTTTTATTTGTTTGTTTCTTTTTTAATTAGTAATAAGTGATTTATGAAAGGAACTTTGCTATCCTTTTCAAGTTATATCACAAAGTTCTGTGATAACTCACAGTACTTCAGACTTCATCCCAGTGTTACAGGAATGGAAGAAGTAAACSTCAGGCTGTATTTACTTTCTTTGTTTCATGCAGGGGTCCTCTGTAGCTTAGACCTTGGCAGAGCTGCTTATTTGTTCCTCAGCAGCCTTCACAGATATTCATAAGCTTCACAGGGAAAGTTGTTATCATTCTTTCTCCCAAACAAAAGGTATCTGAAGAAATTGAAACAGTATATTTCTACAGGAATGACGTATCCTACTTTAAAATTTATTATATTTTCCATAGTTTTATTAGGGATTGTTTTCATTTTTGTTTTTTAATTCTGCTAGAATTTATTTTGACTTCTATTTTATGTATCTGATGCTTTCACGTAYACAAATTTTGTGTTACTATTCACGGCCTAAGGCCTTTAGTTCTGTCTGCTGTTCTCTCATATTGCTGCAGTTTTCKGAATTTTACAATTGATTGCAACCATAACAACACTATAAACGTCTAGCACCTTGCCCCTGAATTTTCAAACCCTTCCAAATTTTAAAAATATTATTGTTTATAATCAGGAGAACATTGTCTTTTGAACAATTTAATCTTTATTGTCTCAAAGAAAGACTTGCCTTAACACACAGAATTCTTTAAATGAAAGATGCTTGGAGTAATTCCTTTTCTTTTTGATACTTTTATGGAACACTACTAATTAAAGAAATTTAAAAGGTAAATTATAAGTTCAAGTAATAAATTAGTTCAAATTAAAAAAAAAAAGTTTCCTGTGGTGGAAAAAAAAAATGTTTAGTTGTGTTTCCATAAAACAAGAACAAATGAATCATGTTTTGTTCTCTCTTGAAAGGCTCTGACCAAAGGGAAGATGTAAAATAAAAAAAAAAMCCCACTGTAATATTTTCTAATTCTCACAAAATCCACGTGTTTCTGGACTATCTTTCCCCAAGAATGGCAGGGAACAGTTCCCTTCATAGCATGTGAAGGGAATACAACAATAACTGTGATGAAGCTCATTTGCATCTCCCTCTGAAAAACACCCAAGAACCAGGACATTAGATGGGTTCTCGCAGTGCCTAAGAGACAGCACGGCAGGAGCAGCTGTGTYTGCCACAGGAACTCCTGCACAATGCCGAAAAATCTACTGCAGATYGCTAACAGTGAATAAAACAAGCAGGTATTTAGCCATCTACTACTGCTTGCCATAACTTTCTGCYGTACTCATAGATTTGCTGCCCAATGAGCCATTGTTTTACCGCATTTTTATAAACACTTCTTGGTATCTCCATAGAGCACTGTCTTTAGACATGAAGACTTCCTTGCAAGTCACATACCTCTGTGCTCCTCACAGTACAAGGGATTGTGCCTTAGGCCTTGGAAAATGTAGCAGCTTCATTTCAAAAATGCCAGCAGTATTGTATTCCCACAGGGGAACAGTGGGAGTGATTTTTGCAGAGGTGAGGTTCATTGTCTGTCTTTAGTCCACCCAAGAAACCTCTGAAACACAGGGCCCAAGCTTGGCTGTTTGCATATTGGCATAYTGTTGCTATATTGCTGTTGCTGCAGTAAGACAGATTATATTTCTTTTTTGAGAAGTGGCAGAAGTCACTTCCCCTCTAACCTCCCCCTTTATGTTTCCAACAGATGGAACAACAGTCCTCCTGTTCCCAGTAGGAGATATGGGAATTAGGAGAAGTCATCTAACTGGTCATCAGGGAATGTGCTGCTGTTACTTAAACCAGAGCATCAATAATTTTGCTGTACTGTTTGCAATCCTTTTGCCAGGGGCTGTTTTTGTGTTTGTTGCTGAAATTTTAAATTCCCTCCATCTACTCAGTTTCCTTTGGCAGCAGTAGAAGTTTTCACAGGTTCCTGAGAAGCCTGTCAGTTCCTTGCAGATCTGATAAACTTTTCATTGGTGTCTTGGAGATTTCACCTTCACTGGTGCATGGGCATGTTCTAGAGGATKAAATAATGCACAGTCTCATGATCAAAAATACTACATGGTGTTTACAATTTTTGATACTCAAATAGAATCTGAAAGGAAAAGACAGTATTTGCACTTGGCACCTGCAGATAATCTAATGCTTTGAACCYGTGAACACATGAAACAGGTGTTATTCCATTGGATTTCCTTGTTGATTGAATTAATTGTACTTGTGACAGGCAGGCTTTCATTTGTGCATATTATAGAGCCAYGACAAAAATTAAATAATTTTGATGGGTTAATTTTTTTTCTGCTTTAGTTTTGTGACTTCCAAGCAATTCTGAACATGATGTATTGTTACAGCCGTGTCAGTGGAAGTTAAAAGAATTTAATGCCCTCATTTGTTCTCAAAGAATTCAGATTTTATGTGATGTGAGACCTGTAATGATGTTGTGCATTAAAACGAAAGTGTGAGGAGATTCCTTAGGATGCAATTCCTTTACAGCTCACTGCCTCTCATTGATTTGAAAGGCTGCTTCACACATTATAAATGGATTTCAACCATAGCAACATTGCATTCTCTACTACTAAAAGCTGGATTGCCTATGCAGTGGCAGCTTTGTGACTTGCCAGAATGACTGACCTTGGGTGCTAATCCATATGTCAACTTATTACAAGATGATAACATGCATACCGAAACAGCAGAAGCTAAGTTTCTTGTCAAGAATTCCCTTGACTGATAAAGGACAGAGAGATGAACCCAGATGTTCTTGAGGATCCGTCCCCAGAGGAACGGTAAAAGACAGAGAGGACTGACTGACCCCTGAGGGGAAGGAAATCAGGGGTATTTGTGTGCATACCTCTTTAGCCATCATTCGTTTATAATTCACAGTAGGACTCCTCTTATGAAATGCTCTGAAAACATAGACTTTTCACCAAATTAYGTGCGTCTCACTTGTCTACTTTGGTAATAGTATAAACACTGCATGGGGGCAGGAAAAAAACACAGCAACAAACAATTTCATATTCTAAGAAAGGGGTCCAAAATATCTTGGCAGTGACCAGCTTGTCGTTTACTGCCTCTGTTGTCCTTGCCAGCATTTAAATTAAGCTGGACTAGAATCAAATCAGTTCTATCACTACCCTGTTCTAACCTTTGGTTAAGCTGATATTTTTCAAGTTGTTAAAATGTTTAATCTGTATCAAAAATGCATCACATTACACTTCTTGGCACATTTTCGTAACTGGTGAATAGGACCCTATTTTCTTGCATGTTTACAGAATGTTAATTCCATGGTGTCTTTATGAGGCACTTCATGCTGTCAGTTGCCTAATGTAGAGATGCAAAACATTTTTTCTCCTCCAGAGRAATGTGATTTATTAGATTTTTATCCAAACTGAATGCCTTTTTCAGAGTGCCAAACGTGCACCATTCAAGAGAAACATTCACGAGAGAAGATCTTCTTCACCACTACAGTCCAGATGATGAGTCTACTGTCTGTGACTCATAATTCATTTCCAACACCTCCTTTTAGATAGCTGAAAGAAGTGTCTGCATGTGGTTAGTCTTTTTGTTCAGTGTTGTCACTGGTGACATATTTGTCAGTACCTGATGGCCACACTGAATAACTGAATAATGGCCACAGGTCGGAAAAGGTTTTAAGACTTTCCCCAGGAGTATTTAGTACTTTATKTGACATGTTACCATTTCATCCATGTCTTTAGAAATTGTAAAACATATGAAAGCAATTTTTTGTTGTTCTTTTTTAAACTTCAGGTGAAAATCAAAAGAAAATTTCACTAAACTGGTTACAAAACAAAGTGAGAATTCAGATATCCAATATRCCAGATACCCAAACCAATATAAATTAAAGAATCCAGTGAGTTATTTTCATTAGTGTCATACAGCTCAGACAATCATGTAAGAGGTAATACTAAAAAAAAAAAAAAA
>QVAJ01000072.1:1448092-1464853 GCA_003546035.1 Mixornis gularis
AAAAAAAAAAAAAAAAAAAAAAAAGGGTGTCTATGTCCATTTAGGTAATGATGTATTTCCTAACTGCATAATTAATACAGGGATTCTTAAAGTGGAAATATTCTTTGATCACAAAAAAACATGTCCTGGGAAAATAAATCTTCTTTCTGATTTGGTTGTTAGGTTTTGTCACCGTTTTTTCCCAGTTTATCCTGTGATAACATTAGGGTTGCTAAAGAGTAATAATCTAGATCTATGTCTTCAAACGTAAAAGGTGATWTTTACAAGGCAGCATTTAAAATATATTCCAGAAAACAATTCACAGAAATGATCACTGAAGGTCCATTTTGGGGTTTGGTTTGTTTGTTTGTTTTTTTCTTCCCTRTAACTGGGAAGCTCACTACAAATATCCATGCTTGAATTTTTCAAAGGTCTGTTCTAATAGTAGTCACTGGAGTGGTATTCAGCAGTAAAGGATCTCAATATCATTTGAGATTCCCTTTCTTTTCCCAACCTTTGACCTGATTTTGTTGGTCTTCAGATCACCGTTAATTGTTTGAATCTAAATATCTATTTAATATGTTCAATACACATAACCAATAAACCACACTCTCAGAAAGAAATTGCCTTCCTCTAGCAGTGATTATATCAAATCCCAAGCTCAAAAGTGARGATGAATAAGATTGTCCAGCTTCTYCATACAAGCTGTTTTCTGAATTTCTAAGTTTGCTGGCTAGTGCTATTTGCTCCTGTATTTATACRCCAACATAATAAAATTACTAGATATTTCATGTCAGGAAATAGGAAACAATTTTCCTCTGGGCAGATGGGAGCAGATCATTAGGGAAGTGACTGCATTCACTTCTGGATAACAAACTCTGCACTTCAGCAATTCAATTCATTACTGGCAACCTTCTTATCTCCTACTCTCTTGCTGATACCCTGAGACATATGGTCCTTTGTATAGAAGTGTTAAATGCGTTATATTTTACAGGTGTTTCACATATTTATTGTACAGAAGATAATAGTGCAGATGTTCTGGAGAATGCTTTTGAGTTCAATCTCTATTGAATTGTTTCCCACAGTTGCAGGAGACTGGATCTGGTGGCTGATGAAGTCTTTTCAACCCCTGAGTTTAATGTCTCGAGGCATTAAGGAATTTGAGAATCTTTTTATTTAAGAAAATAAGAACACCTGCGTACAGGTTCTGTCTATGCAACRCACAAGATTACAAAAATGAAATTTTAACAGGCCTTTTTAAGTTACTTAATGTGAACATTGATAGCATTTTAAATGGCAAAGTTTTGATCCTACATCCCTTGAATGCAGTGTTGCAGCCTTTCCATGCTGAGATTTCAAAATATTTTTCGAAACAAAACAACTTAATTTTGTAGGTGTTGGTTCTCCTGCAAACACTTTAGCTGGTGGAACAAAATAATGAGCATTTTTAGCCTCCAGCAACCTAAACATTTTAAACATAGATAGGAAGATATGAAGCACATCTGTGATTGTTCTGGACATTTCTTATATACAACAAAATCAGTGAGAGCTAAGGTAAAAAGAAAGCCTTAGGGCACTGAATGGTAATGTTTAGATTGCAAGGGATACCAGAAAGCAGACAAATGTCAGAATTSTGTTCCTGTACTTTCCGGGACATAACATTGCAGGGATGACACTCTGCAGTAATGCTTACAGGAATTGTYTGATAGTGTTTAAGAGTGTATAAACCCACTGACAATATGTAAGTATGAATGTGAGGATTTAACAACTGAGTGAAACATCTGAAGTGCCTTTTAACAAAGTCAATATTGAGTTTTATCTCCTTTCCTTTAACAGTGAGATTTCTTATTTTCTTAYGGGAATTAAAACAAAAGAATTTCAGCTTTGCAAGTTTTGCAGAAACTGCTCATATGACTAAAAACTATTGAGATTTGTTGGAAGAAAAGGAGGGAGAAAGTTGGGATCAGCTGTCTGTTTTGGCAAATGTTAAGAACCAATTAGTGAGAGAAGCCTCTGCCTGAATTAAGGTGCAAATGAGGCCATATGCAGAAGTCAACAATACAGTTTTTATTTAACAATAAATGTAGATAGATAGAAAGGAATAGAAAAGAGGAGATAGAGAGGGACAGAGACAGATATCAAGCAGAAGATTGTTACCACACATGGATCCAGAGGCATCCCACTTCTCCTTCTTCACAGTCTGCTTCTTGGTTGTGGAATTCCTGAGGTTGTTCAAAACTTTTCATCATTTATGCATCTTAGCAAATATAGGAATTAARGCTTATTAGATGCACAGTCCTCTTATTCTGTTGGTTGAATGATTCCCTCACTTCTAATGCCAATCAGTCCCCATGTTCAGTCTTTCTCTTCTTTTGAGTTGGCTTCTCGAGTTGATGGGCTGCAAGTCTATCATCTCAATCTCTCCCTGCCAGAATTACTTTTTACCCCTAAGAGCAGATTTCAGCACAGTTGTTAATTTGGCTATCCTGTTGTTTGACCAGTGATATGCATATAAGCAGTTGCTTCTTTACACTGTTTGCCCCAGTGGGAATTTTTGTCAGGATGCATTAACCAGGATGAGCTAACCAGACCTTGCCTCCACCAGGCCTTGGGTTAGCAAAATCCTGTCCCTCCATTCTATGGCAAAGCCCATAGAGACAGGCAACTGTGCTCTTTAGCAAACAAATCATGAACTGTCTCATTAACACCTAGAGTATAGATTTTCAAATTTTCTTTAAAAAAATACACAAAGGGAAACATTCTTTTCATTTGAAATTAAGTCAAAAYTGCAGAATTCTTGCAGAATTCTACTCAAGAAGGCAAGGAAATGTTTTTTTTTAGGTTCATTAATTATTTAGACAAACACATGAGACATCTAATACAGTTATGCAGAGAATCTTTCCACATAAACCTGAGTCTTACTAAAGTGACAGCTACGACTTAAAAGGCTACTATTCTGCTACTATTATCTGTCTCCTTTTCATCACACTGCTGAAAATCTGCAAGTATGGTAAACAGGATGCAGACTGGATGGATCTTACCCCACCTGGGGCAATACTGGTCCACTGAGTCAGTGCCTCWGCTGGATCTTCATCATTCCAGTTGTGCTGGCTAAATACATACAGTGGGAGGAAAACTTGAAAAGCAGTGAAGTTTTTGTCTCTTCAGTTTGTGATAATGAGAAAATTCAGACTCATTTAGTCTATGAATGATATTGGTGTTTCTTACATGACCTTCTGAGATGTCTTTATTTAAATATGGATGGAAAAGGCCCATTACATTTTAATGTATATAAAAAAATCATTAACTGATAATGTATTTTTGCCACTGTACCACTGAAAATCCCAATGAAAATCAAACCCGAATGGTAAACATTGTGTATCTCAAGGGTTTCTCATTTCTAGCTATTTCAAACAGCAGCAAAATGCAATCTTAATTAAGCATGTCAAAAATATATGCTCAGTACCTGTATGTTGTATTGAGTTATTCTGAATCATATTGCAAATCTGTCACAGTCAGTGAAAAGTTCAAAATTTAAAAAAAAATAAATTAATTCCACTTATTGACTTGAAATGAAAATGAAACATCTGCCCTATCATGGGAAATATTTAACACTAATGTTTTACTTTCAGAAGTTTATTTAAGATTTTAATTGGAAGTTCACATCTGCTGACTTGTAGGATATCACTCAAGACTAGATTTCTAAAATAGTATAGAATATAAAAAATGCTAATGAAGAGAAAGTAAAATAAATGGTAAAATGTTAATATTTGCTGCAAAAGATGTATTATGTTCTATTCCTTTGCTCTTTGCCTTTTTTTAGTCTCTTTGATTGTATCCCTAGAGATTTCCCTTTATCCTTTTAGTGCTCTTGACTTAGCCTACCTACCCTCCTTTCTTCGAATTACAGATGCACAGAAAAAAAAATATTTAAAAATCATTTTTATCAATTATTTATTTTCCCTTGATTTCATGATTATTTTCCTTTTTAKCTTTAACTTTTCCAAGCCTTTTTATTCATTATTATTTTTCTATAATTTTCTCTCCTTGCATTTTTCTCATTTRTCTCATGTACATAATTTTATCTGCCACTACCTGTCTCTAAGATTCCCCTTCCTTCTTTTTTCTTCTGTTTTCCTCTTATCTTTTCCTACTTCTCATTCTCCCTCTGTTGTATTTCCCTGTGTTTCCTATCATAAATTGATCATTTGTCTGCTGCCAGCACATCATCACCTAAAAGCTGAATTTTAGAACAGCRTTCTGAATCTACATCCCTAGCAACAAAAGCAGGAGTTGCAATACCACTGCTTTCATTTTATATTCATGTTATATTCATGYTTGTAGATTGTAGTGCAACACTCCAGAATGCTTTTATTTTGAAAACTAATATTTATATCGTAGTAGAGCACAAGCACCTCATTCTTGGATAAGAAGCCTAGGACAAATATTTGGATTTTTAATTATGAGACAAGTACAGAATGAGAAAAAATTAGGAAATAAGAGGCAATAACATTATTTTTCTTTGGGAACTATTGCTTTTATTTTGCTCTATTGTGGATCATGCTAGAGACTGATTAAAATAAATATTCAGGGAAATGGATGAAATATATTCAGATGCAATCACAGATTAAAGTGTGATTCACATTTCATGTTTCTATTGTTATCATTCAAGATGGTACTTAATAAGAACAATGTATTGAGATCAAGATGAAGCTCTGTAGTCAACATCACTGATAAGAGCTTTTTGAATCTTAATTTGTGTATAATTGTGTCTGAATAGAAGCTTCTTTTTTTTTTTTTTTTTTTTTTTAATGCCCCTTTTTTTCACTCTGGTATACTCATAGTATAGACAAGTGAAGAATGTAAATCTAGTGCTGTGTAGAAAGCAGAAGGACCTGAAAACCACCAGAGAATGGAAGACAGTTTTTCATTCACTACTTTTTCTTTTCAGAGTCAAAGCTTATTTACYACTTTTAAAAATTAATCGAATACATGTAATGAACCGCATTCCACAGGTCACAGRAATTTTCAGGAACTCTTTAGAAGAACACGTAGACCCATCTCTTTAAAATGTAAAAAGTTTTCCTACTGCAAAATTACACACAGATAATAAGGAAGAGAGATATGACCAGGGATGAAGAACTGGCAGGCCCTTCCTCCCAGTCTTGCCCAAATAAAGAGAGAGCTGGGTGGAATGACTTGCTGAGTAATGCTCCTTCATGAGCAGCTGGAGAGGAAGCCTGCCTTGGTACTGAAGTTCTGTAGCTCACATGGCAGCTGAATCTGGGGTCATGCAAGACCCATGGAGCTCCTCCTTTCCCAGGTCCATCACTGCAAGGCTGAGAACATACTCCCAGCAGAGACATGCACAGTGTTAACATGGCTAGGTGCACAGACTGACAAAAGTGTGTCTTTTTCCATACAGCTCTCACCCCAACATGAGCAGCAAGGACTGTTCCTCTATCCAGTTTATCAGAACGGGAGATAACTGGTGCAGCTAGCTAACTGCTGCATAACTACCCATACCTGCTCAATCCTCCTCTTAGCAAGTCTCTAAGCCACAGCTTCTCTGAGTTGCTAAAAATGTCAGCTTGTGATGTCTCATTCCTGCTTCCCTTGGCTGGCCAGTGTTGTCACCTTTTTCTTCATACTTGTTTCTCTCACAGCCAGTTGGTTCCCTTCCTTTCCTTACCTTTGACTCTTCTCCTTAGCATCACCTAATAAGTTTCTCACATCCTGCAATCCCCTGAAAATGCCGTTTGATAAGTTTCATGCACTCCTCCAGACCTCTGCTGCCAGTCCATTGAGAGTCCCATGCTCATTGAGACAGCAAGACCCTTCAGCTGGATGCAATTAGAGGGAGAGAGCTCTGATCAGGGACAGAGATCTCAGTGTGTGGTCTTAGAGATTAACTGTTAGATAATTTAACAAAAATTACTCCCACGTCAGGTAGAATCCATTAYTTATTAATAACAGACATAAGAATAACAGAATATAAGATGCACAGGTAGTTTAAGGYACTCATACCTGAGGAGAAAAGGCATCTCTTATAGGAGAGAGATGTCTCATATACTCATCTACATATATTTTTCACCTCTGAGGGCTGTATCACTTCATTCACCATAGACATAATTTGAATTAATTGTTTTAAGCAGATGTCTTTAAAATGGTTAGACAAGATGCTATGGCCCAACAATTATTCATTATATATATGTATTAAAAAGATAAATAAATAAGAAGTAAATGATTGATAAAAGATGGAAGATGATTGGATGGAAGTCTAATTCTATGAGGAAAAAAAATTGATATTTGAAGTTAGTATTGTTTTGGTTGTTTGGGATATGATTCTACGACCAGTTATTTTGTAATAGCATGTCAAATATCAGTAAAAGCATTTAATTAGGTTTTTTTTCTAAAGAGGTTATCTCCATGAAATATTCAATATTGTTTAATTTCTGTTTTTTTTATTTAGGCCAGGAGAAATAAAAGAAATACAGTTACAATTATACAAGTAAATGTATTTCAAACCCTCTAGCAGCAGGAAATAGCTTCATAACAAAATTATGTAACAGCTGCTATCACTAGTGACCAGCTTGATAATGTATTCTCTCTCTTTTTCATTTATCCATAAGAGTTATTTCATGGCATTTTCTTCAACAGGTTTTGTCGTGAGGAAGAAATAAAGCAGATTTAGGGCACCCATGTTAATATGAAAGTGGTGAAGAAGTCTATGTTCTTTTGCTTTGATGCAGAAATATCTTTGGTCTTATTTGTACAGTAAGTCAGTTGCCATCTATTTKTTTTGTTTTATTTTTGATCACTAGAATGAAAAGAGATTGTTCAGGCCCTAACAAAATAAGCCCTTGCTTTACATTGCATCAATATTTTTGAAAGACTGAAAATTCTGTCTGCACACCAGAAATAAGGTTTATTTCTGTCGTAGTTAATTTTTTTCTTATAGTTAAATTTTATGTATGTATTGTATGGTAGCTGCATAGTTAAACCACCATAGTTATGCAGTTAGAATTGCTGAAAAGTTATTGAGGGTTTTTTGGGTCAGTTCCTCTATGAACAAAACAAGAAATAAGGATTAGCTAAGGGGAAAAAAAAAAAAAAGAATATTTTACAAAGAACCAAAGAACGTTGTGTGCATTGAGCAACACTGCAAACATAATGTGATACAATGAGGAGGATGTTAGTGCATATATTTAGAGATCTATCTGCTGGCAAACATTGATGTAATGTGTGGAGAAACTGATTTTGCCCACAAACTTCTGTATACAAYAAATTCTATAAATAAAGTTGCTAAAGGAAGTAAAAAGCATATGTAAGTCCAGGATCAGTAGAATTCATTTTAGAAAAAGAGTCAGTTTGATCCTAAGACTTGGTATTTACCAGGTACAACCAGGTATTTATGGCCCTTTGCTCCAGCAGTGGTTTCTCAGTCCATGGACAGCTCTGACTTGTGTTGGAGAAAGTSTTTATGTTATAACACCTTGAAACACATTGCTCTCAATAACGTGTATATTGATCCTTTGATTTGCCCGTGAGACGTACCTCAGACAACCTTTGAAGAGGTTGGCTCAGCTGTCATGAACTCATTCTAGCTGTGGCTATCAGAGGAATTTTCTGTTTCTAGATGACCTCCTTACATTTGGGGAAAATGTGCAGTTGCAYTTTGGCAAAAAAAAATTGTGTTCACATGCTTTTCCTTTAGAAATCAATTAAAAATCAATTAAGTCTACATGCCAGCTTCTAGCAAAAGTCAGAAATCTGTTCTAATTTTCATTGCTTTGTTGGTACTAACTTAACGTTTCCCACAAAATTCCTCAGTAGCGTGTTACCTTACTTTTGAGAAACAGTATTTGTGCACTCCTGCAGTTGTTTTCTCACTGGAGATGGAAACAGATATAAATTCTGTATATAATCTAAGACCAAGTAACCTGTTTCCCTTTATGTACATTTTAAGTCTAGAATAAATAGAATTGAACATAAAGGAAGGAATTTATAATTTCTTCTACCTACAGTAACAAATCCTAGACTTCTAGGACCTTGCATCAACTGGACTGCATTTCTTAAGAGTGCAAGGGCTTACTTAAGTTAGAGATCAAGATAAATCATACATTCTCCTATGCCAGATCATTTTTGCTCTGGAGTTTTGCAAAAAACCCCAAACAAACTAGCCCATCCTAATAACATTGCAGCAAATCTGGTAAGACTAAAAATTTCATGTTCATTACAAAAAATAACTTTTAGTCATTTGCAATTCAGTCATGTTTCARTAATTGCTATCACTTATATTTGATTGTTTAGGGACTTTTCTCTCACCCTCCTCTATCTTTCAATTCCCCCCCCCCCCTTTTTATTCTTATATATTGAGTGGTTCTTGAAATTAAATGAAGAGTTAGAGATGGCARCATGTCAGGAGAAAGGATATGTAAATAATAAGCCCAAATATTCCTTCATTCCCTAAGGAGCAGAAGCAACCAAAGACATTGTTTCTGACTCACTCAATTTAAAATAGTCTAAGTAAAGGTGCCCAGGTTGAGAAAGCAGCCTAAAATGCTTTAGAAAATTCTAGTTACAAAGTGGCAACACAGAAAATATTACATATGGAAATGAAATCAGATATGCAAGCACATTAAGAACTGGTTCATGTTTAAAAACAGTAATTTCATTGGTTGCGTCAGAAAAACACCCACCAAAATATGAATTCCAGTTCTGACTTGCAGTCCTGGCTAAAAGTTTAAGGAATTTAGCCTCCCTGAAACGTGGTAAGATGTCACATAATTGCAACAAAAGTTAGGCTATCAGAGACTCCTGGTATTTTTCAAGCCCAGACACGTGCTCAAAGCAGARCTAACTTCAAAGTAGATCAGTTTACTTAAGACTTGTAGGTCAGTTCTGAAAATCTCCAGGAGCCTCACTGGAAAACACAGCCTTGTGTATAAACAGTTGCAACTGGATCATATTATATCCTTTTTCTCCAGGCAGGAGTTGCTACATTCAGCCTATTRCCTCTCTGTTTCCTAGTGCACCTCAGAGAATAGTCTGATTCTGTTTTTCCTATTCCCCCACTTTCTGCAGTGGGTGAATACAGAGGAATTTATAGTCACAGGTTAAACATGCATGTAGGCAAGTTTTATAGACATAACCTGAAGGGCCGTGTGAAAGCTACAGTTCTTTCCCAGCCTCACCACAGTCAGAAGAGGACTTGTGGGGAATATTTTACAATCATCTTATATTTATTTTCCAAGACAAAAATTTTAGTCTCCCCTCCAATATGCCCTAGCATCCTCTGCTTACTCTTTCCCAATGATACCATTTCACTAAGCACTGAAGAAGTTAGCATTTTTTTCTCTCCTTCCTTTCTACTACACAGCCATAGCATATAAAATATTGTCCGTGTTTTTTTGTCTCAAGAATTACAAGACCATCATTTTTTGTGTCTCATGYGATCATGATTATTTGTACCTCTAATAATTTCAGTACTGCCTTGGAGCAAAGATGCACTTGGCATAAGTTTTTCTCACAGCACACTGCACGATAGAGCTGGCTCTGGTGTTTCTGATTTCCCAGCCTGCTTGTTTGACTAATTAGATGTTGGGCTCTGTAGATGGTTTTGGAGYTGTTATTCCCTGTCTAATGACATTACATGTGTCACAGCAACTGGTAATGTGAGGTGCTCAGCTTAGAAAATACACAGGAAACATCTGGACACTGCCAGTCTGCAGAGAGACTTGTTTTTTTCTTTACCAAAATAAAACATCCTAGAAAGGGAGGGAAAGAAAGAGCTAGATAACAATATATTAATACTCAGGTATCCCTTACTTACATTGCTAATACACGTTCAATATCTCAGAGAGAGGTAACAGAGGCCCTACATCTACTTCTGCACATCTTCCCCTATTCTGCAATGTTGGCTTGCAGCATTTTACTCAGTTTTGGGCATTATCTACTTTTTAGTTTCTAGCAGATATCCTAGTAGTCTAAAAGTCTAAAAGTAAAGGTATATTTGGAATAAAGAAATAACAGCTTTGGGTTTTCCAGTGGATTCTAGATTTATTTCACACTTTTCTCATAAAGTAGTTTTGTATTCCTAATGATCACATCTGGCAGCTGCCCAAGTAAAAGAGCCCTGCCAGCTGTAAGACRCACTGCCAGAACATTAATATTCATGCTGCATTTTGGTCTTCTCATTTGTGTGCTTAACTCTCTGAGACACAGGAAGGTCCGTGGGGAACACTGATGTGGGAGTTTCAGACAGTTGTGCATCAGAATTTCATTTAAAAAARGGAGAAGAATACAAATTTAAGAAGCATGGGCCCACTATTGCCCTTAGAGAAGTTTCATAAATAATAACTAGTAAACTAGCAAGGATCAGGTGGGACTTTAACCTAGAAGTTTCTGAAAATGTTGACTATCCTAGCTTTAATTAGGAAGAAAGCCAGRATTGTAGGTTTGTGCTACAGCTTCTGGAAGATACTTGAGAAAATGTAACCTGGTTCCTACAGGCATCTGTAAGCAGGAAAGTGAAATATGTTGCACTTTCCTATTAAAAGAAACTCACAAATCTCTTTATAACCCATCAAAGTTKGTGTTAGATGAACTCAGGGTGTATTAGTTTATAAAAGCAGATTCCAATACACATATTCTAAATTAAATTTATTGGAAAATATATTATTGATGTTGTAAGAATTTCTTTCAAAATACGCTTTTTTATAATAAATTAATTATGAAAAAAAAAGATTTATGTGTGATGTTATTAGCATTCCCAGAATTTATCCTTGCATCCTCCATGACTTTAGGAATACCTTTTGCTATGTTCTCTGTAAAAAGCAAGCCATTATGTAGTAGCTGGAGGGAGGTTACAGGAATTTTTTATTTATTTGTGGCTCTTATATGAATAACAGCAGTCCAAACCTTCAAAGTGTTCCTAGAACTCCACTTAAAACTAAGGGTAGTTGCAAAAGATCCTCTAGTAAAAGAACATAAGTATGAAGAAAGCTTAAAGTTTTTCTCTCCTTCATGCCAAATGGATTATTTTCCAACACACACATAAATGCTTTTTCTAGGCAGGGTGAGTTAGTGCGTTGCTTTTGTGCCAGGAATGGCACAGTTCAGCACGGCCACGTGATAGAAAAGGCAGGCGTGGGGAGGGCCCAGCTCATCGCTTTCTGATCACAGCCAGCACAGTCCTGCACTTTTCCTTAACTGGATGCAGGTGATCAGTCAAACAATTTTTCTTTCCATCAGAAAGAAAATTAAGAAGAATTATTAAAATAATTCTTCCAAATTAAGGAAGAATTCAGTATTTCTAGAATGCAAAACCAAGATTGACTAAATAATCCCTAATTCTTGTTCCTGTTGTCTGTTACTTTAACTCCTTACTGTTTGTCAGTTTAACTTCTTACTGTTTATCTCCTTCATATAGAAATAAAGCATTTAGCTAACTTTTACTTTACTTCTTGCTGTAGTTATAAAAAGGAAAAAAAAAACTCTATCTTGTTGTATAGAGAGAAGTTTGGAAAAAAGATTTTGATTACAACCAAGATTCACTTTAACTGAAATCTGCCTAGTAAACAAAAATTTCAGAAATGGGACCTTTCATGTCATCAAAAAGAAAAAATATTCAAAGATCTTAAATAGATTTTGTCAAAATACAAACAGTGGGGTGTAACTAAAATRGCATTTTACGAGATTAACCTTTTTTTGACTTCAACATTTTGGAGGGAGTCAGCTATCAGTGACAAAGAGAATTATAAAAAGCATYGGACCTTTATTTTAGAAGCAGGCAAAAGGATAGGTCAGAGTAGTGATAGCTTCTAGGAGAAGGTAACAGTCCCTTTGAGCTTGAATATGTTTTCTACCCAACAGTACAAAGCAGGGATTTTTATGACAGTTTAACTTTTTTCRATCTTCATGAAGAATGCACAGCAAGTAACCATTAACTTTTGGATCTTATTCATCACAGAAGATCAAGTATTCTTTACGACGAATAAACCTCTGCTAATGTTTTAGAATTTTCAACTAAAAATGCAGCGGATGAGTAGCTCATAAGGCATACACAAGAGCATTGCATTTGCCCAATGTTGCTGTGACAAATTCAACTTATGTTACAAAACAAAGATTTAAAGAACCCATTTCAGACACACCCACACACACATCCACACACACCCCCACACCCCCCCAACAAGTTTGAAAAAACAACTTGGTAATTTCAGACTATTTGCAAAGACAATTTTTATTCAATGCTGAACATGTAAATGATAAAGACCCATTTACTCTTGTGCTATTTTGGCCAGCCACCAAAGRATACTTTTTCATTGCAGTCTTGCAGAGGAACCCTAGCACCAGATAAGAAATCCATTTTTTTTAAATCAAGGAAATGTATTCTGTACTTTCTTAGTAGCACAACTTTTTTACRTCAACTGATAGAATAGAGACAGAAAAATCTAAGAAAGGTTAATGCTAAAGAGTCTTTTCTCTATACGCACATACTCATATGCTGTGGAATTTCCTACAGAAACACAGGAATTACTTGACTCCTCTCAGACACATATGACTATGGAATTATTTGTGTACTTTCAGATATTCATGGCATTCTCTCAACCAAGATCTCATTTGCTTATCTTGAAATATTTTTCCAGATGAAATCTGACACTTGTTTTCCTTTACTAGGTTGGGCTAAATAGGTAAATATTTCCTCTTTGGCTACATAAAACTGAACACTCACTCTAGAGGTATTCTTCTGCTGCTAATAGCACTKTGTGCGAGTACATGGAAGGGTTAATCATTAAATAATTATGCAACAAACAAAGAGATTGATTTATTCATCTAGTTGGTGGCAAATGAGAGAATTATAGCATAGCAATCATATTTTAAAAGAGTTGTTTTTCCAGTCCATTTCCAAGCTCCATGTACCTGTATTATTGAAACAAATCCCCATTGAGTAGTCCTATTTATGGAGTATAATTTGGTGGCTTCAGTGCTCAAAGCTGATAGTTGCCATTTCTTTTTGTCGAAATACCATAGCTGTCTTGCTGCTAAGGCAGTCCACAGAAAGCTGTATGTGTGAAATGCTGGCCTGCAGGTGCCTGATTTTCAGTTGTGAGGAAGAAGGACCTTTACTTCATTCTAAAAATGGCAATATTTTCCACTTTCCCTCAAAATGGCATGCAACAATAAGAAGGGAACCACAGTGGTGGACAATAACTATGAATATGGTATAACTAAGAAAGACAGTGCTGCACCACAACTCCATTTCAAAGCCATTACAGATATCAGATGTGATAAAGTTGGGAGTAGGTTTTTAGAAAAACTTAATTAACCATAGTATGCCTTTTCCATAACATGTCATTGACCTCACACAATTCTGGTATATCATGATRTAGTAGGTTACCACTCCCCCATTGCCAAAATCTCCTGTTTTCCAAAACAATGGAAATTATTGCAGTAGAAAATACATTAAACCCTTTTTAAAAATGGCTAACGTCTCCTGGGAGAAATTTATTAATTCTCACTGCTCCATGTTGTACAGTAAAATGTGTGTCCTTTGGATTCAGTAAATTACATRAGACATGATGCAAGAAGCAATATGGTTGTACAGCAAAAAGTCAGAGGTAAATACAAAAGGCAGCTGAACTTGTGGTGAGAATTCTCTGGTAAAATTACAGCATAGCATTTATTTAATTTAAAATTATATAAATTTGTGGCATATGGCATTTCTAAGGACCAGGAGTACATCAKAATTGATATTAAACAAATGTTTTACAAATAAAAGAAATATTTTTGTGGATTTGGTTACTTTCTTAATTCTTTCATCGAAAGAAGCTAAACACAAAACTGCAATACTTAAATGACTCTTGTTTTGTAAATTAAAATCTAAAAATTCTTTCTCTTGACTGCTCTTGAAAATATTTCCATGAAAAGTAAAAAGAAGTGTCTTTTTTTAAAGTATTTTCAGGTTTCTTGGGAAAAGGCAGTTTCAGCTAGGCTTGTTATTTCTGCAGCTCAAATGCTTACAACTTAAATATTTGTAAAGAGTGAGAAAAATAACTCCATTTTCTATGGCTGATTCTGAAACCTTTGTTCCYTTTCTTTGAATAGGCGTAGGCAAACATGTAATTTGTCCTGCCTTTTGTCTAACTGCAAACAATAGATTAAGTTCAGCTGAACATGCAAGGGAAAAGACAAAAAGCAAACATTGTCAAGCACTTTCTATTAGCTGGACTTTTTTTTTTCCTGAAAATGCCAGAGTGCAGTGAAGCTTTTCTTCTCTTTGTTTTAATAATCATATCCAGTGGGTATGGCTCTCAAGGAAATTGAAAGGTCAAGACAAGTACACAGTTATGGCTGGGGTGGTGGCATAGTCTTGTACATCTTCTGCTGGAACCTTTTGGATCACAGCTGCAAAAAGATGCAAAAATTTAAATTATTTAAGGMATAATCCACACAGTTTTTGAGATATTATTTCTTCCCAATATATAATCTAAATGTATCACTCTGTTTCAGTTTAAAGCCATTCCTCCTTGTCCTGTCACTAMTTGTCCTTGTAAAAAGTCSGTTGCCAGCTCTCTTGTAGAATCCCTGGAGCCWTCTCTACTCCAAGCTGAGATGTAGACCAAGCAGGGAAAACTGGAGCCCACAATATTTCTGTATTAGCTAGGGTGGATAAAACCCTTGCACTGTAATTCTTAAGTGTGAAGAAAATTTTAGAAAATTGTACTGCAGAGTAAATTTTGTACAACAGAATCATCCCTTGTTATATAACTTCTGCTGGTAAAGCATAACAGTTTTTTCACTGACACCCCCAAGGTATAAATTACACTAGATTTACTTAAAATTTACTTAAGATATACTTCTCTGACCAATTTCCTTATATTTTGGTTAGATTTTGTAATAGATATTAGACGTGGTCCACAGCAGTCTGACCTTTTGATCAGATCACAATTTCACATGTATGCAACTAGAAAATTCATATGGGGGGAAACAAGCAGCTTAATATTAAAATTCAATTCATTGAACACTGAAGCATCATAGGAATGTCATGTCTAGTTTTACTGAAAACCATAAATATGTATCTTAATTTGATACCCGTACCCTAAGGTTGTCATATTGTTTTGAGGTAGAGTTTCTGACTTGAAAAACTGTAGGAAAATCCCAAATTTCACTTAAATAAGGCATACTAGCTTCAATCTTTTATTGAACTTCTGAGTAAACTTGTGGTCTTATGAATTTGAGTAATCACAAAGTTCATCAACAACACARGAAAAGCCATTTCATTTCTATCCTCTGTTCTTTGGAGACATGCATTCAGCCCTCTAGAGACTTAATGAGCCTTCTTTTTAGAACTGCTATATTTCTTATAAAAAAGGTTTGTAATAAAACAAAATTTTCACAGAAAAAGTAAGTTATTTCTTACCCTCTAACTGGCCCCTGCCACACAAGATTTTAGTTTTGTAAATTAACAACAGACAAGTAGATTTTTGCCCATTTTATTTTATAAGGAAATAATATTAAATATTCAGGTTTTTAACTCTACCAATGATTTAATTTTTAAAAAATAACCAAGCTAAATCTAACTTTACTAGTTCTAATCTTAATAGCAAAATTCATTGATATGAAAAAAAATCAAAAATCTGCCCTTAGAAGTATTTCTTAGAAGGTTTGCATTGGGACACTATCAAGCAAGAGAGTAAACATGAAAATTGGTTTTGACAGTGATGGTGAAAGGGACATGCCAAGTGAAGGGGTCACTTCTCCTTCTCTCCAAACCTTACTGCATCTGAGAGGTTTTGGTTTTTGTTTTTTGGGGTTTTTTCCCTAGAAATGAAATTCTTTGATAATTTCAGTCAAATTCATATATGATTTTGTGATGTCCATGGCATGCTTTGGAAAAGGCATACTTTATTTAAGTGTTTGTAAACATAACCTTCCTCCCACTTTAAAYATCTGCACACCAGAGAAACAACCTAACACTCAAAAAAATCTTCCCAGCGTCTGTAAAGGAATATCTAAAATTCTAACTGTTATATGTTATAGATGTGCTTTTGTTTTCCTTTAATAATTGTGTGATTTGGAAGAAAAGTATTAAATCCAACTCTATTTAGTTGATTTCCATAGTGGAATATGTTGGTATGAAAGGCCAGGCTTGTTAGTGTTTTGCTAAAGCAGAACAAACAGTGTGAGAGTGATCACGAGATTAAATGGTGTATTAAAAACAGGTGAAGTTTGGCACAAAAAGTGGTGGTGTTCCTGTGTTCCTAATATCACTTTGATTCCAATATTCAGCAGAGCATGAATGAAGTAAGGACGAAAAYGTTTTGTTTTGTCTTGCAGTGAGCTAAATAACACTTTAGATTTTGTGTAGCCAAATCTCCATCTGAATTAGAAACTATGCTCTTACAGGGAAATATGGATTCTGCTAATAAGGGTATGGTTTGGTATAATTTGATTAGAAATGCTTTTAGAAAGAGAAGGGTGCTTGTCTGATAATGCCGAAGAACACAAAATCAAACCGTATGCAAAACTTCAATTCAGGTTTGTGCAGTTGAACTTCAATTCAGGTTTGTGCAGTTGTATTGGCTTTGCATAGCCTGGTTTTTGGGAGCAGGTGAACCACAGGGGTGGGGCTTCTGTGAGAAGCTGCTGGAATCTTCCTCCATGTCTGGCACAGCCAATTCCTGATGGCTCCAAAGATGGACGTGCTGTTGGCCAAGGCTGGGCCAGTTAGAAATAGTGGTAACACCTCTGTGATATCATATTTAAAAAGAAATCCAA